>JAOWBW010000004.1:3811549-3893485 GCA_026119855.1 Campanula takesimana
TATGAAGGTTATATAATTTAGTGGGAGTATTTGTAAAATACTATTAATTTAATATCTTTAATTAGGTTGGTACTCATATTTAATTATATGTTTGCATAATTGTAGATAATGGCTCAAATACAAATTTATCACTGCGATCTATCCTTGAGAAGGAGAAACTTCAAGAATATAATGGAGCTAACTATACGGATTGGATCCGTAGCCTTAGAATTGTTCTAAAGCATGAGGATAAGCTCTATATTCTTGATGAGCCCGTTCCTGAAGAAGAACCTGCTTCTAATGCACCCAGGATGAGAGAAACGCCTACAAGAAACATGTGAATGATTCTCGTGAGGTGGGTTGTCTTATGCTTGCGGCCATGTGTTCAGACTTCAGAAGATTCTTGAACACTTGGAAGCATTTGACCTTGCTGCTACATTGAAAGAATGTTCCAAGAACAAGCAAGGCAAGAGAGGTTTGACACCATAGCTGCCCTAGTCTCATGCAAGATGAGGAAGGACAGTCTGTGAGCCCTCATGTTTTGAAAATGAAGGCTTACTTTGAGAAACTAGAGAGGCTTGGCCATCCAATTGAGATTGAGTTGGCTACCGATTTTATTCTTAATTCATTGCCCAAAAGCTATAATCAGTTCGTCATGAACTTTAATATGCAAGGGATGGATAAGACTATGTCTGAATTGCATGGGATGCTTAAGCAGGCAAAAAGAAAATCGGTAAAGAGACCGCTCCTGTACTCATTGTGTCTAAGGAAAGAAAGGGCCAAAAAGGCAAAGGAAAGGGTAAGGCAAAAGTTGTCAAACCCAAGATTAGCAAGGCAATTGTTGCCAAAGCTAATGTGGCTAAACCTGCTTCCCAAAAGGATGCAATTTGTTTCCACTGCAATGAGATTGGACATTGGAAACGAAATTGCAAGGTTTACAAGGAAGAGTTAAAGAAGAAGAAGAGCGGTGGGACTGCATCTACTTCAGGTATCTATGTTATAGATATTCTACTTTCTACTTCTAGCTCCTGGGTATTAGATACTGGATGTGGATCTCACATTTGTTTAAATGTGCAGGGACTAAGGAATAGAAGGCTACTTAAAGATGGCGAAGTGGACCTACGCGTGGGAAATGGAGCAAGAGTTGCTGCATTAGCCGTAGGAACATATGATGTCAATTTACCTAGCGGATTAATTCTTGTTTTGAACAATTGTTATTACGTTCCGGATTTAAGTAGAAATATTATTTCAATTTCTTGTTTGGATAATGAAGGTTTTAAGTTTCTTATTGAAAATAAGAAGTTTTCTATTTATTTAAATGATATGCTTTATTGTACTGCATGTTCATTTAATGGCCTTTATGTTCTTGATGTTGAAAATGGGAATAATGAGAATGTTTATAATGTAAATAAGAAATCCAAACCTAATGATGTAAATCATACTTATTTGTGGCATTGCCGTCTTGGTCATATTAATGAGAAGCGTATCTCAAAACTCCATGGGGACGGACTTCTAAATTCACATGATTTTGAATCATATGAAACTTGTGAGTCATGTTTACTTGGAAAGATGACTAAGGCACCTTTTACTAAGAGTAGTGAAAGGGCTAATGACTTATTGGCCCTCATACATACTGATGTGTGTGTACCAATGAGTTGCAATGCTAGGGGAGGATATCAATACTTCATAACTTTTACTGATGATTTTAGTAGATATGGCTATGTCTACTTAATGAAACATAAAAGTGAATCTTTTGAGATATTTAGAATATTTCAAAATGAAGTACAAAATCAACTTGGCAAAACTATTAAAGCACTTCGATCAGATCGTGGTGGAGAATATTTAAGCCAAGAATTTGACAATCATCTGAAAGATTGTGGAATTGTTTCACAATTAACTCCACCTGGGACACCACAATGGAATGGTGTGTCCGAACGGAGAAATAGGACTTTATTGGATATGGTCCGCTCCATGATGAGTCAAGTTGATCTTCCTTTAACCTTTTGGGGACATGCACTAGAAACTGCTGCACTAACACTAAATAATGTTCCAACAAAATCTGTTCCAAAGACTCCACATGAGATGTGGACTGGAAGAAAACCTAGTTTGTCTTTAATGAAGATTTGGGTTGTGAAGCATTTGTTAAGAAGCTCATATCTGACAAACTCACACCTAAATCTGTTAAATGTATTTTCGTTGGTTACCCTAAGGAAACTAAGGGTTATTACTTTTACAACCGCACGGAAAACAAAGTGTTTGTTGCCCGTCATGGTACCTTTCTAGAGAAAGAGTTTCTCTCCAAAGGAATTAATGGGAGTAAAATTAATCTCGAAGAAATTCGAGAACCCGAAAATTACATGGAACAAAATGTTGGATCTGAACAAGTTTCACAAAGTAATGTGGAACCTATTCAGAATACTCAAGTTCCTCGCAGAACTGGTAGGGTGCGATCTGAACCTGAGAGATATGGATTTCTCATGACAGATAGCAATGAAGTAGAAGTCATAGTTGATGACGAACCTACTTCCTACCAAGAAACGATGTCCGCTCCTGATTCAGATAAATGGCTTGGAGCCATGGAATCTGAAATTAAATCCATGTATGATAATCAAGTTTGGAACTTGATTGATGCGCCCGAAGGTGTAAAAACCATAGGATGCAAATGGATTTTCAAAAAGAAAACTGACATGGATGGAAAGGTGCATACTTATAAAGCTAGACTTGTAGCGAAAGGCTATAGGCAGATTCATGGAATCGACTATGATGAAACCTTTTCGCCCGTAGCAATGATCAAGTCTATAAGAATTTTACTTGCCATAGCCGCATATTTTGACTATGAGATATGGCAAATGGATGTCAAAACAGCGTTCCTTAACAGGAACTTACTTGAGGATGTTTACATGACACAACCTGAAGGTTTTGTAATTCCAGAAAATTCTAACAAAGTATGCAAATTGCAACGATCCATTTATGGATTGAAGCAAGCCTCTAGGAGTTGGAATCTTCGATTTGATGAATCGGTCAAAGAGTTTGGCTTCATCAAGAACGAAGATGAACCTTGCGTTTACAAGAAGATTAGTGGGAGCGTAGTATTATTTCTGGTACTATATGTTGATGACATATTGATCATAGGAAACGACATTCCCGCACTGCAGTCTGTAAAGACTTGGTTAGGAAAATGTTTCTCTATGAAAGATATGGGAGAAGCCGCTTATATACTTGGCATTAGGATCTATCGTGATAGATCCAAGAAATTGATTGGTTTAAGTCAAGATACATATATTGACAAAGTTCTTAAGAGATTCTGCATGGAAAACTCTAAGAGAGGAAATTTGCCAGTGGGACATGGCATAACTCTAAGCAAGAATCAGTGTCCTAAGACAACTGATGAGCATAAGAGAATGATTGGGATTCCATATGCTTCCGCAATTGGATCAATCATGTATGCCATGATATGTACTAGACCCGATGTCTCGTATGCTTTGAGCATGACGAGTAGATATCAATCAAATCCTGGTGAAAATCATTGGATTGCAGTCAAGACGATTCTTAATTACTTGCGAAGGACTAAAGATTCGTTCTTGGTGTATGGAGGTGTGGAAGGTGATCTTGTTGTAAGTGGTTACACAGATGCAAGCTTCCAAACCGACAAGGATGATTTTAGATCGCAATCTGGATTTGTATTTGTGCTTAATGGAGGTACTGTTAGCTAGAAGAGTTCTAAGCAAAGTACTGTCGCTGATTCTACAACGGAAGCTGAGTATATTGCTGCATCCGATGCTGCTAAAGAAGCTGTTTGGATCAAGAAGTTCATAACTGAACTAGAGGTAGTTCCTAGCATTGCTGATCCAATAGACCTTTATTGTGATAATAATGGTGCTATTGCTCAAGCAAGGGAACCAAGAAACCATCAGAAGTCCAAACACATACTTAGGCGTTACCATGTCATTCGAGAAATCATTAACAGAGGTGACGTGAATATATGCAGAGTACCAACTGATGATAACATTGCCGACCCATTGACAAAGGGTCTTCCACAAGCAAAGCATGATGGTCATGTTAGGTCTATGGGTATTCGATACATTAATTAGGCCTAGTGCAAGTGGGAGATTGTTGGTGTTGTATGCTCTAGGCACGTTTTGTAAAACGATTAATGTTATTAATATTAATGATATTGAATGTTTGATTATTATATCCTTTGCATGTTTATTATAATAATCCCCGTCCCTGATAATTATGATTAATTGTTAGTATAAGTTTAATGGATAATCATATGATGATTATGGTGTATGGGATACAATTAAACTTATGGGTATTTGTTGGAGACCAAATACTGGACAGACCCATATGAGATTTATGTCATGGTCACAATGTCATAATTAAGTCTCATATAGTTATATTACTGGAATCTTTAGACCTGAGATTATCACAGTCTTCCACTCGATGAACATTACGTTTGACATATTCAAACGTTACCCCTAATCGGGTAGCTATAAAGAATGTGATTGGCGTAATCGGATTCATGTAGGGAAAGGTAATAAATCAAGAAGGGATTTGTTCCTCGTAAGAGAGAGATGTCAAGCTTTGTCCACTCGAAGAATGGTGTTGATGAAATGCATGGCCGTGCTCAAATAAGATTTGTACTATCAATACATTCTGGATCGAGAAAGCATTGAACATTGTAAGTTGACCATTGACCATGGCTTACGTTCAATAGACATCGTGAAACAAAGAGATTGTAATATGTTCTATAAAGGATTCACGAACTTATACAAGTTATATTAATTGGGTAGTCATGATGGCTTGCTAGAGTCCGCTCATGATTTATGAGCACAAATGTGTTTGAGCTCATTGCCAACTTAATATAATCCTATGGGGTCACACACAAAAGGACGAATTGTTCAAAAGGCTAAAATCGGAATTCTGGTGGTGCTCGGCCGAGCACCTCATATGACTCGGCCGAGCATGGGAAATCAGAAGGTCAGATTTTCTGGAGCAAAGGTGCTCGGCCGAGCACCTTAAAGGACTCGCCGAGCAGGCCCTGTTCGGGCCCAAAAACTGATTTCGTGTTGTGACGGGTTTTAACCTATTTCTCCTAAACGGTTTAGGACTAATAAGTATATAAACCTCTAACAACGACCTAATCAGTATGTATTGATTCCATATCAATTAGATAGCCTCCGAGAGAGAGAAAAACAAGTTCTTCTTCTTCCTCAAGAACAAGAACATTGATTTTCTATATAGCCTTCAAAATAGAAAGAGTTTCTATTGGGTCTAGCAATCCGGTTCAAGAATCGTTCTTGAAATTCGTTCGCCTGTGGATAAACATAGAGGGCGTTGGCATCAACTCCTTCAAAGTTCGTGATCCAAGTTTTGCGGTCGTTCCTACGTTCGTGATTCGAAGAAGCGCGAAGAACGAAGATTGAAGATCTCAGAATTTTAAAGCTCCGTCACGGTTAGTGTTCTAAATTCATCTCCATATTAATTTAATCATCGTGATCGGATCTAGGCTTTTGGGTTTCATTCTGCTGCGCATGTTTGCATAAAACCCAACACTTCCAAACTCAATGTCAATTTCGATCATACCCATGACTGTACGGGCGGTGCTGTCATAACCTCGAATTACTTGAGTAGAGGGCTTTAAATCAGAATCCTTAAGCCCCAGTATGCCCATGATTCTACCAGGCATGAGATTGAGTGCGGAACAACCGTCCACTAAGACTCTTGAGACGGGCCTCCCCCTTGCTCGTACCTTGAGGTAAATAGCTTCGTTGTGGTCGGAACCAAACGGTGGAAGGTCCATATCGGCAAAAGTGATGACGTTGCCAAAGTGAATGTGACCAATCATTGCTGTGAGGTCCTCGGGAGTAGTATCGGGAGAAACTGATGTATCATCGAGATTGCGGATGACAAGATCTCGATGTTTCTTTGAGGATGCAATGAGGTCCCAAATAGAGATGTTGGCTTGAGTTTTCTTGAGTTGGACAAGTAGAGGATCTTCGGGAGTGTTGTGAGCTTGCGGCCTTTGAGAAGAGGAGCTCGGTGCGGAAGTGGAAGAGTTGCTTGCTATGACTCGACCGGATCGAGTTAGCATATTGACGTTCCCATCTTGCTTCTTTTTCCTATTCTCTAGTACTTCCCTCATTACCTCATCATAAGTCACTACATAACAAGAATTGTCAATTTTATTCATAACATTGGGGGCCCCATTCACAATTGGGATTGAATGGGTGGTCCCTTCAAGTTCTCCTATCTCTATTACATTGACATGCTCGTCATTAGTCACTACAAATTCTTTCTTATCTATGAGATCTTGAATGATATTGCGGAGAACGAAGCATTCCTCGGTGGTGTGGCCACTATATTGGTGGTAGCCACAATATTTGTGGTGAGCATGATTGTCGTGGATCGTCTAGGGTTGGTACCCTTGCACGGGTGTGACTTGACCCTTTGCCTTGAGGACCTCGAACACTTCGGTTTGAGTCATGCCTTGGAGAGGCGTGTACACACGGTCACTTCGGGGCCTTTTCCCTTGAGGTGGAGGAACCTTTTTGTAATTCCCCTTGTCAATAGTGACGGCGTTGACCGAGACCTCTTTTGTGGAGTTGGAAGCGGCCTTGTAGCGGTAAGTAGGAGTGGTCTTCTTAATCTCCTTGAGCAAGTCATCCATGCGTACCCCCGCCTCATACATTTGGGAGAAGTCGGAGTAGCAAGCCCCACTTAGGTGGGTGCGGAGATCAATCTTGAGACACTTGAGAAATATGTCCATTTGCTCTTTTGTGTTCGGCCTCTCAACAATTTCAGAGAGTTTGTCATTCCATCTCCTTGTGAAGTCGATGAAGGACTCATTGTCTCGTTGAGTAGTGTTCTCTAGCTCTTTCCTTGTGGGCCGGTGAGTGGTGTTGCCTTGGTATTGGTTCTTGAAGGCAAGCATGGCGGAGTCCCAATCAAGACGGACAGTGAGCGGGAGAGTAGCATACCAATCTTTTGCCGCCCCCTCGAGAGTGAGAGGAAAGCATTGAGCCATCACCTTGGTGGAGACCTTCTTTGGAACCATTGCCCAAATATAAGTCTCGATGTGAGCCATAGGACAAGAGTTGCCCTTGAATTTGCTTATGTCGGGCATCTTGAACTTATCAGGAAGAGCGGCCATAGTACTCATGAGGATGGATGATTGATAAAGGCTTGTGTCGGAGCCTTTCCCCATGTTGAGCCCATTGAATTTTTGGTTGATGTAGGCCATGATAGAATCCACCATTTTGGGCTCGTTGTTCTCGGAACTCGGTTCCCCCATTTTCTTGGTGCGAGTGCTGACATACGGACTTTTGAACAAACCCTCGGTCCATTCGGATTCATCATCATTGTTCTTGTTCTTTCCCTTGGCAAGGTTGGTGAGCTTTTCTTTCATTAGCTCCATTTCGGCCTCGTGGGCCTCCCTTTGGCTGTCGAGGTGGGATTGCCAAATGTCATCTTTGCTTTGTGCCTCCTTGTTAAGGGTGGAGACTTGCTCTTGGAGGAGTTGGACCATAGTTGAGAGCTGTTCGAGAGACATGGTGTTGCTGTTGCCGGTCATGGTTGATGTTGGAGCTGTTGGAGTGATCTCTTCACGGACTAACCGATTTGCTGAATCCCGGTAGACTTTGTAAGTACCAATTGAACCTATATTGCAGAAGAGGCCCTTGTCAGTCTTGAGTAACACTTGCGGTCCATGAAGAGGCTTAGAGCACACAGTTGGGCACACGACTCGAACCACATAAGAAAAGACTCATTTTTTTTTTATAAGTCAGAGGGAATGAATCCCTTTTGGGGTTTCTAAGAAAATAATGGAATCGTCACACTAGTATATAGACCATCTCGCGGTCCCATATACTCATCGGATTCCATCACGCTTGTGAATCCTACATGTATCGGGATTAGACTAAATTAATGTAGTAAAGCATACATGCGGGGACGGATTTTTATTTTCGTCCAAAATAACCACTTTTGGGGACGGATTTTTATTGCGTCCCTTTCAACAAGTTGGCATGTATGATTTGAAGACATTAGTTTAGGGAAATCTCGGTACATGGAAACCGACTTGAGTCACGGAGTGTAGACCCTAACTAGAATTGTGTGGTTTGTGCTCGGCTTGAATATGAGGCTCAAAGGTCACCCCCGGCATGTAGTCTTGAACTACGCCACGGGCTGAGGTTTACCGCTTCGAAAGAGCCAAGGTCTGGTGGAGCTTGAAACTTTCTAGGACGGGCCTCGACGGGTTTGGGGTTGGACTTGTGCGACTCGATAGTGAGCAGTTCATAGGAATATGTGCATGTAGTGTGAGGTCTAACAAGTGACAAAATTTTTATTTTTTTTTATTTTTGAAAAGAAAGAAAACACACAAAACACATAAGAACATAAAATTACAACTCCCGAGTCACCCGTGTGACCGGTAAATAAAACACAAAATTAAAACAGTCCGAGGGTTCAATTCTGTTCTGATGCAGGCAACTGTGCCCACACCCCACTGTACTGCTCAGTCACTGAAACCTGTTTCTGTTCTGGGAATCAACCCAGAAGCGTGCGCCTCTGAGTGCTGAAGTGAGACGCGCGCGCATGGCGCAATGCTTATGGGAGGCGCGCGCTTCTGGGGTACACCTGTCAGAATGTCAGACCTTGGACTCAGGGGATTGCCCTGGTCCCATGTTCATATTGTAACCCCTGCAGAAGTGATTAGTGCAGAATAACAGAAGAAGAAGATGAAGAACATGAAGAAGAGGGCGATTCTGGTTCTTGATGCGGGATGCGCGCGCCTTAGGCTTAAAAGGCCAGACGCGCGCGCCTCCCCCATCAGGAAACAGAATGCCCAGAAAAGATGTAGATTTCGATCAGAACGCAAGTTTAACCCTCAAGTAGTCCCCAGCAGAGTCGCCACTGTGGATACCCCGGGCGGGAACACCACGGCCTTAGGCTCGAGCGCGTGGTGTCATCCTAGGATGTCTAACTTGATTTTAGAGTCGCCACCTATGTTTTGAGGAACATAAGAAAAACCTATTGATTGTAGCCTAAATTTGATTACGAAAACAGAGATTCTTTGTTTTGAGGTTCGGGGGTTAGATTACGAGATGGGAAGTACCGAAACACCCATCTCGCCCAACTAAAGTTGGTCTTGCTTGATCAAAATCTACATGAATGAAAATGTTCTTCTTCTTCTTCTTTAAGTCACAAAAAGGGGGTTTTAAAATAGAGTTTGGAATGTAGGAGATAACTCCTTAACCAACCTCAATGAGATGAGGTGATCATTAGAGTTATGTCCCAAAATGATTTGGGTGATTGCACATTTGATTAGAGTAAAAGAGAGAGAGGAGATGAAGTAGAAAAGAAAGGAAAAGATGGACTTTTACCTACAATTTGAAGACCTTCAAATATTGCTTGATGAAATCCTTGGAGAACCTTTAGAAAGTGATTTTGGTATAGTTTTTGTAAGTTCAATTTTCGGTCCTCAGTTTTTTCGGTCCTTAAAAATGGAGGTAAAGGGCGGTTTTTATAGGTGAAAGAGGGGTATTTTTGGTGCCAAAACTCAGTCACCAAGAAATCCTTCCCGGGCAAAATCCTGTAAATTGAGCAAGGGAGGGAATCCTGGCCAGAAATCTGTAACTGACGCCCAGAGGCGCGCGCTTCTTGCTTTGGGGGCGGGAGGCGCGCGCGCCTGGATCCTCCTGTCGGAGGCGCGCGACTCAGAGAAGGCAATTTTGACATAATGGACTAGAAAGTCAGCCCTGTCATTCAGTTTAGTCCCTGGACTTAACGAAGTCAGTCAGGAACTTAACGGAAGTGACAGAAACTAACGAGAAACACTTAAAATAGGGAGAAACACAAGATCAAATGTGCAATCGGGGTGAGCGGTCCAAGGCGGGGTGTCTACACATGTCCAGTACCTTGTTCCAAACAAGTACCTATAAATCTAACATGATCTTCCCATGATCATTTAGCCTTTATACTAGTGCTTAACAAGCTCTAGGGATGAAGATTATTATAAGCAAACATGAGCAACATTAATAATCTTATTATCTCTTTATCATTATGAATAAAATGATAACTTATACAACGTTTAACAAACGTGCCTAGGGCACCAACACCAACAATTTCAACCAAAGCATTGTAATGAATACTTGCTTTAACAACAATCGGGGGCAATGATTCCAAAGTAGGGAACCAAGCCAAACACATCACAAGATGGACACGAAAGAAGCACTCATAAAGAGTTCACAACCATCATGAAATAAAGTCATAACACATTCTTGCACACACTTGAACACGATCCTCAACAACCATGACAACATCCCAAAACACTCATCCAATTGCCCTAGACCATCCCTTAAGGGTTTGACAATTACCAACCTCTTATACTTAACTTGTAACAAACTATCAAACTCAGGGTAAAGTGTGCGGCCGCCCAAACTGGGTGTGCGGTCGTCCACTTGCTCTGTTTTCATGAACAAAACCAGTCTGATAGGATGTGCGGCCGCACGCCCTTAGTGGGCGGCCGCCCACCACACCTCGTAGGCCAAAACCAAAATAAATTATACTCCCTTCGTTTCACCGTCCCAAAAGTACTACCCAGCTTCTATCTTACAAAATATAACTCAATACAACTGAGTTACACAACACTAAAACTAGCTTATTTACAACATCAACATCAACTTTAATATCTTTTCAAGTTTCTTAACAAATAATACAACAAAAAGTTCATACATCACATATATCACATATATGACCATTTTAACATTTAAAAGGGGGATTAGTAAATTACCTATTTCTGGAAAAGTATCGAGAAAATAATATTTGATCGGGTAGGAATACTCTACTCAACACCCTGAACATTTTGGTGTAATCAGATTTTAGAACGGAGGACTAATGAATAAGAAATAAAATCAAAATGGTGAAACCCTTACCTTTTCTTTCTTCAACCAGGGAAAAATTTAGGAAAGTGTAAGTGTGTGTGTATAGTGTTATGTAAAACGCAGAGAGAGAAATGGTAAGGATAAAGATGTTTTGATATTTTCTATTTTTCACTTAAGCCCCTCCACTTTAATCTTTGAACACTTAAACCCCTTTAGTTATATTTTCACATATAACCTTATAGTTTCACTTACTCATTTATTCAACTTAACAAACTTTCTACTAACACTTTAACTATCACATATACTCAAATAATATATGTATGTTAAGAAAATATTATCTAACACATAAAATGCACACATACTCGGAGGCAGTATGAGGGGATGTTGGCCGATTTGGAGGCCGGTGGAGGTGATGTGGAGGTGACTGCTCGGGTCTTTATCTGGTATGGACTATCACAGACCATTTTTGCTAACGCCGGTACCACGGTGATGATTCCACTGCTTGGATGCCTGGTTGACTTGGATGCAGTGAGGGGGATATCTTGGGGCTCAGCTGGTTTAGTGGAGTTATACCGCTCTCTGGATCAGAGTTGTCGGTCTCAGTCGGCATCTGTTGACTGTCTTCATTTTTCCTTGGAGGTATGTTCTGTTTTTATCCATTTCTGATTTCAGTCATGTTACCCTTGTAGATTATTCCTGATCTTGTGCATAATCCTTCTTACAATGTTGGGCTTAAAAGATCCTAGCTCTGAGCCGATTCGGGACGACTAGTGCTCGATCGACTTTCTCCGCTATGTGTCGGTGGGTACCGAGCTGCAGGATCAGGGGTGATGAGACCTCGTGGCATTATACATATGCGCAGTTAAAGACCATTTTGGGGGGACCCCGTCCGAGAGAGGTTGTCTTTTATCCATGGGCGGATCTGGACGCTGAGTTGGTCGCTGTAGGGGCCATTGAGGCGACGGGACAGAGGCGGCTCTTGGTTGGCTTTAGTGGGGATGCCTTTTATTTGGGTGAGAGAGTGTGGGCCCATGATGGTGTGGGCAGTGTCTACAGGGTTCCGTTGGATCCCCCACATTATATGACTAATCCCGCATCTCTGCATGACTGGGAGAGATTGACGGTGGGCCTTGATATTGGAAAGTTTATGTAGAGGGGGCCTCCTATGATGATTTTTCTAGGACACGCCTTGGAGGGCCGCATGCTGTGATTGAGGAGCGACTACGGGAGATAGGACAGAGGCGTATGGAGCCAGCAGCGTCGGGTCCGGTGGGTCCTCTATTTGACAGGGTTTTTGGAACGCCATTATATGACTATACTAACGGTTATGTTAACCCTCAGTGGGTCCAGTATGAGGAGGGTGAGTCAGCTCCCGAGTTTCGGATGCCTGCAGGCCATGCGGGTGTATGTACCTTTACCCTTTCTTTTATCTCCCTTCTTGTTTTTAGTCATTTTCTTGTTCATACTCATTTTGACACGCCCGTGTTGTCCTTTCTGTTTAGGTGACTCCTCAGACGTATGAGGCCATGACACGCCGTGAGGCCGGCCTATGCTCGGTGATTCGGAGCAAGAAGTTGACAAAGAGTCTTCGCAAGGTGGCGGAGTGTGGCCGATCTCCTCCCTCTAGAGATGATGATGGTTCCCCAGGCGGACATCCTCAAAAGAGGACTCGAGGTGATGCTAGTGGATCGGCTTCTTAGTTTCTGCATCATGTTAGCGTAGAGCGTAGACAGTAGCGTAGTATATATTTATAGATGACTGTATAAACACTTATATTATTTGCATGTAACAGGTAGCAGTAGTATGTAGCATGTAGATAGTAAGAAAGTAGCAAGTAGATAGTATGCATGCATGCAATGCAGTCCTAGTTGGGCTTATAAACTGCTTGGGATCTGGTACTATCTATTCTTACACAGGTTTGGGATCAGCCCGCTTGGGTGGATTGGGTCATAAACAGGTGGACCCTTTCAAAAATTTTCTAATTTGCCTAAAGGTAGTTTTAGGGCTTTTGACCTATGGGAAAGGGGATACAGGACCCAAGAGTAGTCTAAGGTGTAGGATCAATGGTGTTGGACCGAGTCGGTTAGGACATCGCAGAGATGAGACAAAAGATATTTAGTAAATCGGTGGAGACCGAGTGTGCGGTTTTTATAAGTAACGTGTTGTGATATAAAACACTTTTGGAAATGTAATGATTTTATAAAAATCCCTTATAATTAATTACAGTTTAACTAATTCAAGTACTCGCCTTCCGTTAGGTTTGTTGATTAGGGTAGCCCTTCGGGTAAGTGAGACTTCATCGTGTCGCCGATGATCTCGAGTAGTCAAGCAGTTGACTTAACTTTGTTTGGAGAAGACCCATTTTGAATGGGGGTACTTTAGAGAGGTGAGCCAACCATGTTGATCTTTGGTGGAGAGATAACCTTTTATGGAGAGTGATCCTGTTGGTGCATCGGTAGTTGGTCCAATTCCAATGGGACAGCCCCAGTTTGGTGAAGGTATTAGAAAGAAGTCATCCATGTTGAGCTTTGATGGAGAGAGATGACTTTCTGCGTGGAGTGATCTTGTTGGAGCATCAGTACTCGGCCTAATTCCGTTAGGGAAGCCCCAGTTTGGTGAGGGCACAAGGTGGGGGAATCTACCTCCTTTTAGATGCACCCTATTTTTTTCTCTAGACCGCCCTTGCGGGTATTCAATCTAGGTAGGTATATTCTTTTAGCGTCGTCTTTTTTTTTTTTTTTAATTTCAGTTGACTCAAAATAAATAAAAAGACATAATTGTATGGACGACTTGCAGGAGCCTTTTCGTTATGGTGAGAGAAGACAGAGAGAGAACAAGAGAGGGAGTTCTCGCATTTAGACCTTACGGGAAGTATATGTATAAAAGGAAGGAAGCCCTTGCTTGACAGAAAGTAAATGTTTAGCTCTTTCCTAGATTGTAGAGTAGAAGACTTGTCGAGACATTTGAAAATTATTTTCTTCAGAATTGTCTTTTGATTGCTCGAGAATGGACCTCGTTGATTAGTTACGTATCTTATGATTATGTAGTCTCGAAATAATAAACACCTTGATTAATCGAGAAAGAGAATATAAATTATTATGTATAGGGAAGCGAGAAAAGAATAAAAATTGGCTCGAGATGGGTTGTATATATTTTGTGGACCGGACCAGGGGGTTGCCTACATTCCTCTTGGTGTGAGAGGCTCAGGTCCGCGTAGTTCGAGGATGATCCGTCTGATGATGGTACCGGGTTTGAGTGGTGGTCTGCTTCATTGCTGATTGTAGTTGCTGCTTTGGACCGCTTCGTTTGTAGTTGTTGCTTTGGTCTGCTGCTGTCGAATTGAGTTGAACTCCTTTGAAAATGAAGAAAAATAGAAAATAAGAAGCGAAAAGAAAGTGGGACTTTTACTTTTCCTATGATGATATCCCCTTCTATTTTTCTTTGCTTTGATATTTTTTTGTGCACACCCTTATTTTTTCCTAGGCCGCCCTTGCGGGTTTTCAACCCAGCGGGCTTTTTTTTTGTGCATTTGCTCTAATGTTTGCCTAAGCCGCCCTTGCGGGTTTCGACCTAGCGAGCTCTCTTTATATATATATATATATATATATAGACATTTACATATCGAAATGTTGGGCAGGATGAGCCCCTTGCATTTCGTTGACATCTTCGAGGGGGGACAGACAGCCCCAGTGCATCGTCATGGGAACGGACGGCTTCTATGATTGTGCAGTTGCTTCTTTGATAGTGAGCAGCTTTGTAATCGTCGTCTTCTTCATGGGAAGGTGGAAGTGTATATGGGAAATATTTGGAGGGTGCACACAGTGGGTGTACACAAGGGGAGTATATGGAGGGTGCACACAGTGGGTGGACACAAGGGGAATATATGGAGGGTACACACAGTGGGTGTACACAAAGGATATATATGTAGAGGTGCACACAGTGGGTGTACACGAGGAGTACATATGGAGGGTGTACACAGTGGGTTTACACGAGGGGAATATACGGTAGGTGCACACAGTGGGTGTACACAAGGGATATATGGAGGGTGTACACAGTGGGTGTACACAAGGAGTGTTTATGGAGGGTGTACACAATGGGTGTACACAAGGAGGGTAGGTTTAGAGAGGGTATAGAAACAAGAAAATGATTTGATTGATCAAAGCGTATGTTATTTTGAGATTACTTATTTGTTTAAATTATGTATGATGGTTTGTGGGTCCATTTACCTTTTAATGAGTCTTTATTAATGAATCTATTTGTGATTAATTCGTCATATAAAGATATAGCAATCAATTGTCAATTGAGATTAATACAATTTTCATGGAATTGATGTATATGCAAGATTATGTCGTAAGTCTAGAGAGAAAAGAAATAAAGACACTTTTATTGCGACTAAAGACTCAAATTAACTAGTCCGAGGTGGACTTTAACAATCTAACTAGGGTCCAAAGTGGACTTTTTCTAGTAAAAGTAAAATATTAATGTCTGAAGTGGACTTTGACTAAAAGACTCTCTAGAACCTACGAAGACTGAAAGACTCTTTATTATTATTATTATTATTTGAAGGAGGTAGCCCCGGTGTAACTTCTTGCTTGCTTGGACTTTGCTCACGCCTATGTGTTCCTTTGACGGATGATGGCTCCACTATCAATGAGGCTTTGGATTATTTTTTTCAATTGAGTTCAGCTTTCAGTATCATGTCCAACGTATTGGTGATACTTGCAGTATTTGGAGGGATCCAAGTCTTATCTTACATTGAGCGGTTTGAAGTCGAAGAGAGGAGATAACTTGCCGGCTCGAACTAGACTTTCGAAGCATCTGGCTAATGGCATGCCCAAATCATCGAACTCGTCCTTCTTGTCACGAACCATCTTGGAGGGAGCCTTAGGCACCGGTATTCCTAGTTGATGAGTAGCCATAGGAGGTATTCCAATGGGGAAAGTCTGTGGTGACCCATACATTTGAGGAGCGTACGGGTGTTGAAATGGAGCATGAGGGAGACTGCGGTTGAGATACTCGTAGATGCCGCGGATATCAGACCGGAGACTCTTTTTGGTGTCTTTTAGAGCCTTGTATATCACTTTCTGAAAGCGGTCTGTTTATTTGAGGAGAACAGTCTTAAAGAAGGCTTCTTGTTCATCTAGAGAAGTTCTGGAGGGGGTTGCTGGCTCATTGAGGGTAGTCTCATAGTGGGTTGCTTGCTTGTTGAGGATAGCGTTGAAGTGGGCCATTTGCTCATTGAGAACGTTGTTGGAGTAGAGAGTTGTCTCGAGATCTTGGGTGGTAGCTACGATTGTGACTGCGTTGATCCCTTCAGTAGACATGATGCAGGATTCTGTAGTGATGGTGGAGAAGTTAAGTCTTGAATTAAATTAGACTCATAATTAATGACAAGGCATCATTATAAAATCATTTTTTATGAAAATACTCGATCTCCGTATTTTTGAAATGTTTTTTAAATGAAAAGACCAAAAGTTTGACCGGGCCGGAGCTGCCTACGTTCCTCTCGATGTGAGAAGCTCAGGTCACCGTAGTTCGGGTTTAATAAAACAAGTGAGGGAGTGACCGCGGGGGGGTGGTGATATTTTGAAAATAATAAGTATTTAGAAGATGACCATAGAGGTCGAAAAGAAAGAGAGATGACTCGGTCCTTGGTTAGGATAACGGCGAGGGTACCTATGTAAGGGTGGCTTTTTGACTTGAAGTCGAGTAAGGTTCGACATGGGTAGGCCAAGAGGTAGGTCGTCAAAGATCGGCTAGCTTGACTAAAGGTGGGGTCAAGACGAAGGTTTGACCTAGACGGGTCAAGGTGTGGGTTTGACCTAGACGGGTCAAGGTGATGGGTTTGACCTAGATGGGTTGGAAACGGATTGACCTAGATGGGTCGGAGACGGTTTAACCTAGACGGGTCGGAGACAGGTTAACCTTAGTTGGTTGAGGTAGGGTTGACCCAAGCGAGTCGAGACAGGGGTAGATTGACCAAGATGGGTCAATGATAGGTAGGTTGACCTAAGCGGGTCGAAGTTGACTTAGGAGGTCAAAGGTTGACCTAGATGGGTCTAGATGACGGGGAATCCTAAATGGCTTAGAGGTAGGTCGGTTGACCAAAGTTGGCCAAAGTTTGACCTAGGCGGGGTGGCATTGAGTAAGTTAACCTAGGAAGGTCAGAGGTTAACTAGGGTTGACTAGAGTTGATCTAGGGTAGACTAGGTTGACCTAGACGGGTTAACCTAGATGGGTCGAAGGTTAACTAGAGTTGATCTAGGGTAGACTAGGTTGACCTAGATGGGTTGACCTAGACAGGTCTAAGGTTTGACTAGAGTTGATCTAGGGTAGACTAGGTTGACCTAGACGGGTTGAACTAGACGGGTCTAAGGTTCGACTAGAGTTAATCTAGGGTAGGCACATGCAACATGATGAATGATTTTAGTTAAGGTTACTTGTTTTTTTATATGTGTTCTTAACTCGATCAAGGTGCATGGTTTTAGAAATGAACAAGGGATTAACCTCGAATGCTTCACAAGTGAAAACAGTGAGTTAGATAGCCTGGGTGCCACGAAGAGAGAGGCGACAGGATCACCAAAATCTGTGCACTCAGCGGAGTATCCAGTAGGGTGTGCAGTGTGACACGGACTAGTGGTAGTGTGCCATTTGATTACGTATTTTTAGGAATGATATGCGATGCACAAGAGAAGTCTACTAGCATAACAATTCATAGTAACATAGTTTAAGAATGAAATAAACACAATCAGCGCAGATCTAGGACATTTAAAGCATTCTATAAACACGTAAACCTGTAGGAAATCGTTAGAAACATATTTATAGAGAAGGGGTGCGCGGGGCAGTTAGAACACACATAAAATCGTGAAGTTAATGAATGTTAGACCCTCTTAAGTTTTGAAAAAGGTTTTCAAAAAGCTATTCCCCAGCAGAGTCGCCACTGTGAATACGTGAGATGAAAATCGAGAGTCGCCACGTTGTTTTATTTGTTGTTAAAACATTGAGAAAACCATTTATGAGAATAATAGGGTTCAGGGGTCAAATTACAATAAGAGAGGAATATCAAGTTATCACTCCTATTTCCCGACAAATCGGTCTTTCTATCATGATCAATGTGTGTGTGTGTGTTAGTGATTGAGACCGGATCCGAAGATTTCCTACATTCTTCTCATCACGAGAATCTCAGGTCGGTGTAGTTCATTGATGAAATAGAATGGGGAGAGATGAAGCGTGATCATGCATATAAAGGGGGAAGATTAGGGTTAGAAGTAGTTCCTACATAGTATTAGGGTTTGATGAAACCCTAGGATCATCATAGGCTATGGCATGTGCACATAAATAGGGATTACAATCCTAGATCTAGCATATTATGTATGTATGAGACTTAGATCTAGCATAATAACAAGAACATCATGAATACATATGAATGAACACATAAACATGAAGATCGCTACCCTAGTTATAGCATTTATTATGAACCTAGACTAAGAACATGAAGAACACATGAAGAACATATGAATATAAATGTATAAACATAATGAAAACATGCATTACGTAAGTAATATGTGACCTAGATCTAGTGCAGGTTTCGTGGAAACCCTAGATCATCATCGGTCAAGAACACGAACGATGAATAAAACCCTAGATCTAGCAATATATGAATGAATATAATAGATCTAAGTAGTTAAGTATTAAGAACGCATTGCCAAACCAATTAAAGAGGCTTTGAAGGTTGAATCTTCACTCCTTTGGTTGATGGTGGTGATGAATCTCTTTGATGATCAAAGCAAGATCAAAGAGAGGGTTTTGAGAGGGAGAGAGAGAGTCTGGGAAGAGCTTCTGAGAGGGTTTTCCTGTGGGTTTTTTTTGGTGTGATCTATAGGCTGAGAGGAGAGGCCTATTTATAGGAAAAAACCTGGAAATCGGGGATGTGGCCGCACGACCTGGAGGGAGCCGTACGGAGGTGAGGAAGCCGTACGGTGATGATCTTCGGATTCCGTGCTTATCAAGATCTCATCGAATCCTTATCAGTTTGTTCACGGGATTAGGTCATTATCCTGATAGAATTCGACTTATAACTGATTTCGTCAATCTAGAACTCTAGAAAGCTGTCAGATAGGTCCCTGTCAGGTTTTTCATCCCTAAAAGGTCCTCGGAGGATCCTAAACATCTAGGAAGTCCTAAATCTTCAGATTGGGTACTAACAGCAGGTTCCGAAGGCGTTGAGGTGCTTGGGCTGTTTCTGAACTGACAAGGGTCTGTTCTGTTCTGTCCGTCTGTCAAAGGCGCGCGCGTCTGTCTTTGCTCATGGTATGCGTGCGCATCTCGTCACCATGGGAAGAAGCGCCCACGTCTGGGCTACTGATTTACAGCCCCTTTTTTTCTGAACTTGATTCTCCAACAGCTATAAATGTAAACCCATTTCGACCAGTTTATTCACACAGCAATATTCTGCAACATTTTCTACTATCTTAGACTCCAAATTCTTGTCAAGAATGGCCCCCATGACCTTTTCCTTTGAAGTGAAAGTGTACGTCCCCGAGTGTGAACAATTAAAGCCCGTCCCCATTGTGAAGGCATGTCCTAGTGTCTTTGACCATTTGGGAAGACCGAATGAAGTCATCGTTGAGCCCCCGAAACTGGTGATTCGTGTTGAAGCTCCTAGGCCAAATTATTTGCCCCAAAAGAAGAGAGGTAAGGGCAAAGGTAGATCTCCTTATGTGTGGAAACATCCATCTAAAGCCCCTGCCAAGGCCTCTTTTGACAAGGGTAAGGGAATGTTGTTGATGAAGCTCCATCCCATCCTAGCGTCTTTTCTCGCCTTGGTGGTTCCGGGAGTGCTCTGTCCCCATCCAAGAAAGTCAAGGGCCATAGTCGAAAGCAATGGGTTCCCAAACCGAAGAAAGATTAGATCTTCCTTAGTACCCCAAGATTGCAATTAAATAAACCACTTGTTAGGATTTTAGCGTTTTATTGTTTTTTATGCTCAACAAATGTCCATTGTAATGGTGAAAACGATTCATGGAATGAATAAAAATTGCATCTTGTTTATGAATTTATTGGGTAGAAATAATTATTTTAGACCACACCTGAAGGTTGCCTACGTTCTTCCAGTATGGAAGCCCAGGTCTCCGTAGTTGAAACAAATGAAGACCATTTTTTTTTGTGCACCCTGTTTTTTGCCTAGACCGCCCATGCGGGTTTTCAATCTAGCGGTCTTCTTTTTTTCACTTTGCTTTAATTTTTGCCTAGGCCGCCCTTACGGGTTTTCAACCTAGCGAGCTCTTTTTTTTTTGTGGTCTTCATTGGTTAGGCGTAGAACTTCTTGAGCTTGTCGAGGTTGACCTCCTTTGGCAATTAATCGCCATCCAAGTCTACGAGTCACACTGCACCACCACTTAATATCTTCTTGACCACATATAGACCTATCCATCGGGGTCCCCATTTCCCAATGGGATTCATGGCATTGGGAGGATGTTGTCTTAGGACCAAGTCTCCGACCTTGATGTTCTGAGGCTTCACCTTCTTGTTGTAAGCCTTTGCCATTCTCTGCTGATAAGACCTTGAGTGTTCGAATGCTCTTAGCCTCTTTTCGCCAAGTAGGGCTAATTGTTCATATCAACTTTGCATCCATTCAACCTCATTGACTTGATTTTCGAGTAAGACCCGTAAGAGGGAACTTCGAGTTTGACCGGGAGTACGGCTTTAGAACCATAAACCAATGTGTACGGGGTCTCTCCCGTTGTTGATCGGATTGATGTGCGGTAGCCCCACAATGCTAGAGGCAATTTCTCGGGCCAATCCCTTCCTATTGAAGCCATTTTTCGAGGCAATTTCTCAGGCCAATCCCTTCCTGTTGAAGCCATTTTCCGTATGATGGTCTTAATTGTCTTGTTCGCTGCTTCGACCACACCATTAGATTCCGTCTTAAAGTGTGAACCGTTGTCGGAGATGATCACATGAGGAATACCGTATCGGCACATGATGTTGTTCTTCACGAATTCGGCCACTTTCTTGGCGTTGAGAACTCAGTAAGCTTGTGCTTCGATCCATTTTGTGAAATAATCCACAGCCACTAGAATGAATGATTGTCCATTGCTTCCCGTAGGATGGACTTTCCCGATGATATCTATTCCCTAAAAGGAGAACGACCATGGTGTAGTCATGTTGTACAGTTGCGAGGGTGGAGCATGTTGCAAATTGGCATGGAATTGGCACTTGGCGCACTACTTGACTTTTTCGATACAGTCTTTTTCCATGGTGGTCCAATAGTAGCCAATACATAGTATCTTCTTGGTTAACATGATCCCATTCATGTGGGGTCCACACTCGCCTTCGTGGACTTCATGTATTATCTCTTGAGCTTCGGTCTCATTTGCACACAAAAGATTGATCCCTTCCTGATGTCTCTTGTAGACTCGGTCCCCAATCAACACATATCTCGATGCTAGATTTTGTAATGCCACTCGAGATTTCCCATTGCTGTTCTCAAGGAAGGTGCCGTCCTTGAGGAAATTCATGATGTCTGTGTACCACGGGGGGCTTGTTTGGACTTCATTGATCTCAATGTTCATGCAATATGCTGGACTAGTCCTTCTTGAAATTTTGAAGGGTTTCACCATTTTTCCTTTGGGCATTTCGACCAGTGAGGATATGGTGGCTAGTGCATCGGCAAAGCGGTTCATGTCCCTTGGACAATAATTGAACGTGATGTCTTGAAACTGTTCAACTAACTCCTCGAAGTGCTGACCATAC
Source organism: Campanula takesimana (assembly GCA_026119855.1). Lineage (NCBI taxonomy): Eukaryota > Viridiplantae > Streptophyta > Magnoliopsida > Asterales > Campanulaceae > Campanula > Campanula takesimana. The sequence continues at coordinate 3,833,164 of JAOWBW010000004.1, forward strand.
TGTTGGAGAGTCGAGTCTTGGATTTTCCATTTTCCAGATGTCTGATTGATAAGGAGCAGAGAATCACCGAATACTTCCAGATCTGTGACGTTTCTTTCTAGGGCCGCTTCTAGCCCTGCTATATATGCTTCATACTCAGCAATATTGTTGGTGGCTTTGAATTCGAGACGGATTGTAATCGGAGTGTAGATGTCCTTTGGATCGACAAGCAACATTCCTATCCCATACCGTGCTTATTGGCCGCCCTATCGAAAAAAAGTTGACACTTATTTTCTTCGGTTGTAGTGCATATCAAGTCCTTGTCGGGGAATTGTAAGTCTTCCCCCTTCGCTTTGTCACACGGAAATTCAGCAAGCTGATCACTGAACACTTTCCCCCTGATGGATTTAAGTGTGACGTAAGTGATATCATAGCCGACGAGCATAAAGTACCACTTGGCTATCCTTGTAGACATGAAAGGATTCTCGAAGATATAGCGGAGTGGGTCCACTTTTTCTCCTAACTTGATCAAAGGGCTTACATGTAGTGTTTGAGCTTTTGAGTGACCCAAACCAATGCTGCACATGACTTCTCCAAGGTGGAGTAGTTCTTTCGCCTCCTTGAAATCGGCGATTGACAAAGTAAATGGAATTCTCTTTTGTGGAGTCTCGTTTCTCTTGTGCTAGCATAACCCCTAGGGCTTCATCATTCACCGTGAGGTAGAGCAAGAGAGGTTTCTCTTTGTGTGGTGGAACCAAAACTGGAGGGCACATCAAGTAATGTTTTACTTGATCAAAGGCTTCTTGGCAAGCATCGGTCCATTCTAGAGCCACATTCTTCTTGAGTAACTTGAAGATTGGCTCACACATGGAAGTGAGTTGGTGCACAAACCGACTGATGTACTGAAGTCTGCCCATGAAAACTTTGATTTCTTTCTGTGTCTTCGGAGGAGGCATGTCAATGATTGCCTTGATTTTCGAGGGATCTTCCTTAATTCCCCTCTCGGTGACCATGTAGCCAAGAACTTTGACTCGGATAACCCCAAAAGTACACTTTGCGGGGTTGAGCCTCATTTTGTGTTGTCGAAGCCTTTCAAAGAACTTGCGGAGATCAATCAAGTGTCGATCGTCGGTCCCTTTTGAATGGATGATCATGTCGTCCACATAGACTTCGATTTCTTTATGGATCATGTCATGGAACAAGTCTGTTACTACCCTTTGATAAGTAGCCCCAGCGTTCCTCAACCCAAAAGTGAAGTCAATCTGTCTTTCTCTTCCCCTTTGAAAAAGCTTCCTATCTTGGTTTCTTTCGGCTCTTCATCGGTACCCAGATTAACAACATGCAATTCTTCGTCAGCTCCTGGACCATTTTCACCACGACCTCGGAACTGTTGAGCCAATTCATTTAAGTATGTTTCATTTTCGTTATCTATTTCATCATAGTTTGAATTGTTATTAACTAGTTCATTAAATTCATTATTAGTTAATTCATCATTTATGATGTTTGCAATCTCAGGGGTACTCAGAAAGATCAAAGTTTTCATTAGCAAAGAAAGGGAACACACGCTCGGCTATTGCCTCCATATCCTCTTGGGTGAGGGTGTCGGAAACACTCTCGGACTCGAAAGTGAATGTCAATAAGTCTTCCTTTGTAGCCTTGAGTGGATTGCAACCCATTTTCTCGATCAAAAATTCTTCGGATACCATGGGCCCCTTTGTTGAATACAAGTTGTTGATTGGCTCGGAGCTCGGCTTGACCTCGCTGATAGGCTCACTTCCCATGTCAGTGTTGTCGGAGATGGCATTAACTTGTCATTCATTCATGATGGCAAGTTCCTCGAACATGGAGGCTAAATCAGTCAATTCTTCCCCCACAGTGATCTCCGTCTCGGACTCGATGGTCACTTTCTTACCCCACCATTCTCGGGGTAACATTGGAGTAGGTTCATCTTCATGTTTCTGAATTTCACAATCAGCAAAGATTTCGAGACCGAGCTTTCTGATGTCCTTGTTGTTGATCCATGGCTCAGGAAAGATTATGTACGGGACATCTTCTCCCTGGCGGATAAAGTAGCCATTTAATGTCTTGTGAAAAGGCCTCATTTTTTACGGCTTGCTCATATCTCATGTCGTCCTCGGAAGCCTCATATCCCAACCCGAACTTGTTTTTGACAAAAGGGACCTCTACGGGTTTCTTTCTCCCTTGCTGATATTTCCCTAGGCCTAAACCAGGGAAGTAATTCATCTTCCTCATCATGCGGAGGACTTTGTGATTGCCGAGGGTCCATGGTCCATTCCCTCCTTCCTTGTCGATGGCGTTTATTGAGACGCCGGAGAGGGTGGAGTCTTCTAACCCATGTTAAACTTGGTGGACGGGTCCCCTATTCTTATGAATAGTAACATTTTCTGCCATGACGGTCATTATTTCATATCCATTTCGGAACTTGACACACTTGTGGAGAGTGGAGGGGACGGCATTATAACTGTGTATCCATGGTCAGCCCAAGAGCAAATTGGGACATTGAGCACTTGAAATGGGACAGACATAACTATGCTCCCAAATTCAATTTCTGCTTCTACCATGCCCATGACTGTGAGGGCAGTGCTTTCGTATCCTCGGATCACTTGACTAAAGGGCTGCAAATCTGAATTTTTAAGCCCCAGTATGCCCATGATTCGGCTAGGCATTAAGTTGAGTGCGGAACCACCGTCAACCAAAACTTTTGAAATGGGTCTCCCTCTTACCCTTACTTTGAGATAGATGGCCTCATTGTGATCGGACCCTAATGGTGGAAGGTCCATGTCGGTGAATGTGATGACATTGCCAAAGTGTATGTGGCCTATCATAGCAGTAAGGTTTTTGGGAGTTGTGTCAGGAGAGACTGATGTGTCATCGAGGTTGCTGATGACGAGGTCTCGGTGCTTCTTTGAAGATCCAATGAGGTCCCAAATGGATATGTTTTCTTGAGTCTTCTTGAGTTGAACTAATAAAGGATCTTCGGGTATGTCGCGAGTTTGTGATCTTGGAGAAGAGATGCTTGCCGCAGAAGCGATGGGATTGCTTGCTATGACCCGTCCGGATCGAGTTAGCATGTTGACGCTCCTGTTTTGCTTCTTTTTCCTATTCTCTAAGACTTCCCTCATTATCTCATCATAAGTCACAACGTAGCAAGAATTATCAATTTCATTCATATCATTAGAGCCCTCATTCACAATGGGAATTGAATGAATGGTCTCCTCACCCTCACCTAGCTCTATTACATAAACCTCACCCTCACTAGGAACTATGAATTCCTTCTTGTCGATGAGATCTTGAACAATGTTGCAGAGGCTGAAGCATTCTTCCGTAACATGGCCGCTATGTTGATGATAGTCACACCACTTTTTATGAGCATGGTTAGTGGTAATCATTTTGGTCTTGTACCTTTGGAGAGGGGTAATTTGTCCCTTGGCTTTGAGAGCCTCAAAAGCTTCGGCTAATGTCAAACCTTGAAGAGGAGTGTAGACACAGTCACTTTGGAACTTCTTCCCTTGAGGCGGTGGGACTTTCTTGTAGTTTCCTTTGTCAGTAGTGACAGCATTGACTAAACCTCTTTTGTTGAGTTAGAGGTGGCCTTGTAGCGGAAGCTAGGAGTAGACTTGTTGATCTCTTTGAGCAAGTCATCCATTCGGACCCCCACCTCATACATTTGAGCAAAATCTATGTAGCAAGCCCCACTTAAGTGGGTGCGGAGATCAATCTTTAGACACTTGAGGAAGATGTCCATTTGCTCCTTTGTGTTAGGCCTCTCCACTATTTTGGTGAGCTTGTCATTCCACCTTCTTTGTGAAGTCAATAAAGGACTCATTGTCCTTTTGGGTGGTGTTCTCGAGCTCTTTCTTTGTAGGGAGATGAGTGGTGTTGCCTTGATATTGACTTTTGAAGTCAATAAAGGACTCATTGTCCCTTTGGGTGGTATTCTCGAGCTCTTTCTTTGTAGGACGGTGAGTGGTGTTGCCTTGATATTGACTTTTGATGGCAAGAATGGCGGCATCCCAATCAAGATGGATGGTGAGTGGGAGATTTGCATACCAATATTTTGCGGCCCCCTCGAGAGTAAGAGGGAAACATTGTGCCATCACTTTTGGAGAGACCTTTTTCAGAACCATAGACCATATGTAAGTCTCGATGTGGGCTATCAAGAAAGAGTTGCCCTTGAACTTGCTGCGGGCATCTTGAACTTGTCTGGGAGAGCATCCATTGTGCTCATGAGAATTGATGACTGATAAAGGCTTGTGGCGGAGCCTTTCCCTAAGTTGAGACCATTGAAGCGTTGGTCTATGTAAGCCATGATTGAGTCAACCATCTTGTGATCCTTTCTTTCGGTTCTCGGTTCCTCCATTTTCTTGTTGCGGGTGTCAACATAAGGGCTTTCAAACAAACCCTTGGTCCACTCGGATTCATCAGTGTCATCCTTGTCTTTGCCCTTGGAAAGCTTGGTGAGCTTAGCCTTCATTTGATCCATTTCGGCTTCATGAGCCTCTCTTTGATTGTCAAGGCGGGCTTGCCAGAAATCCTCTTTATTTTGAGCCTCCTTGTTGAGAGTGGAGACTTGCTCTTGGAGATTTTGGATCAATGCTGAGAGTTGCTCGAGGGACATAATGTTGTTGGAGTCGTTTGCAGAAGGACCGGCCATTGATGATGTTGGAGCTGTTGGAATGATCAATTCACGAACTAGCCGGTTTGCTGAATCTCGGTAGATGCGATAAGTACCAATCGGACCTAAATTGAAGAAGAGGCCATTCTCAGTCTTGAGTAACACTTTCGGTCCATGAAGAGGCTAGAACACACAATGGGTACACGACTCGAACCACATAAAGAAAAATGACTTTTTTTTATAAGCCGGAGGGACGGAGTCCCTTTTGGGTTTTCTAAGAAAATAGTGTAATCGTCACACTAGTATATAGACCTTCTCGCGGTCCCATATACTCATCGGATTCCACCACGTTTGTGAATCCTACCCATGACGGGATTAAACTAAATTAATGTAGTAAAGCATACATGCGGGGACGGATTTTTATTTTGTCCATAATAACCGCTTGTTTCTCTTGGAAACGACATGAATGATTTGAAAACATTAGTTTAGGGAAATCTTGGCACATGAAAACCGACTTGGTCACGGAGTGTTAGACCCTAACTAGATTTGTGTTGGCTTGTGCTCAGCTAAAGAGAGGCTTAAAGGTCACCCCCGGCATGTAGTCATGAACTACGCCACGGGCTGAGGTTTACCGCTTCGAGAGAGTCAAGGACGGGTGGAGCTTGAAACTCTCTAGGACGGGCCTCGACGGGTTTGGGGTTATGAACTTGTGCGACTCGATAGTGAGCAACTGATAGGAATTTTGTGCACATAGTGTGAGGTCCAACAAGTAACAATTTTTTATTTTTTTTTAGAAAAGCACATAAGCACATAATTTACAACTCTCGAATCACCCGTGTGACCGATAAAAGAATGTTGTTCAAATATATGTATAGGACATAGAATTGCTTAACCCCAATCATAGTTATCACTTAGGATCCCTCAATTTTTGATTGTATCTTTAGGATTCCTAGTGACCAGCACAGGTGTATTACAACTCTTCATTACAAGGCAAACCGGCTAGAGGACAACAGAAAACAAATCAGCAGACCAGTATTCAAGTTGCCGATCAAGAAACTACTCAGTGTATATCAAGTTACCGGCAAATCTATAATCAGCAAGGACTAACTAGAGCTTACTGGTAGTCAACTCAAGATATTCTTCACCTGAATATCTCCAGGTTACATCGTTCTAACTTTAAGTTGATTTTACCGATAGTCTCTTGTACTGTCTTTCTGATAACTGCTATCTGTCTGCTACAATTTTTGTGCCAGTCTGACACCGAGCTATTTTTAGCTCTACTCTGTCCCTACTTGCTTTTTGCAGGTAACCGGTTGAGACAAAGGGGTCTTTACCCATCAGAATTTTCTAGGCATGCGTGTACTTCAAATCTCCGCCATTAATGCAAAATATATCGCATTTAATTCTCTTTACTTACCCGGCAGGAAATTCAAAATACAAGCCTTCTTCTCCAAGACTCAAACCATTCACTCCTCTTATAAATAGAGGACTCAGAGCATTGAAGACGGTTGGTGCAATGAAGAGAGTTGAATTGTTTTGAAGCATTAAAGCTAAAACATTCCTTGTCCCAGAAATCATTAGACATTTATTAGGACATACACTTGTGCACAAACTCATCAACATTGTCAGTATTCCCGAACTAGATCATTTAAGGAATACGTTGTTTGAGTTCTTCACACACCCACCTGAGTGAGATAAGTTCTCTTGGACTTGCCGCTTAAAAACACTTGGTCAGATTTGTATCACGATCCATTAGTGATCTCTAGAGTTTAGGTCTTTGTAACCGGCAAAGCCGTGCTTGTAATAGACTAGAGAAAGCTAATAGTGCTCTTAAACCAAATCCAAGTTCTGACCAAACTTTGTAGAGGAAGTAGCAGTATTTACACTGTGAACCTCTCCAAATACTTGTGTCTTTGTGTGATTGATTTATTACTGTTTTGATCTTGCTGGTTTGGAAACCTATCACCGGCAACTCGTTATCAACATACTGATTCATTGTTATTTCCTTTGACCAATCTCTTGAAACTGCATTGAACTTTTAGAAATCACTTTGTGTTTAAACCAAGCTCTCAAAACCTTTTCATAACTGATTTTATATGAGTTAAAATTAGTCATATCTTCTCCGCTGTGCTTACTGATAATAGTTTGCAAACTGATTAGTGACTTTGCATTTAAAAAGTGTTTCTTTGAAAATGTTTTAATTAGGCTATTCACCCCCCCCCCCTCTAGCCTATTTTACTACCAATTGGGCCTAATAATTGGTATCAGAGCTTGGAATTTTGAAATAAATTTCCAAGCTTTGCAGCTTGTTTGCCGATACCATGGCAGGAAAAATCATGCATTCATTCAACATCACTACCATCCCGTTGTTGAATGTCAATGAGTTTGGTGTCTGGAAATCTCGTATGATAAAGTATATGAACTCAATCGATGACCAGTTGATGAAGGTCATAGAAGGTGGTCCAATCATTCCTTTAAAGGTCTCAACAACCTACAGACCTATTCCCTCCACGCCACTGACACAACATGCTGATCGTGACACTGAACAAGAAACCCATGTTCAGATTGAGGAAACTCTGTTTAAAAAACCCATAGAGGAATGGACCGAGGATGAAAAACTTTCATATGCCCTAGATGGAAAAGCATGGCACATTATCTCTTGTGGTTTGGATAATACAAACTCATTGACTTGTGCTCCACGGCTCAAGAATGCTGGGAGAAACTCCTTACATACTTTGAAGGTGATGAGCAGGTAAAGGACAACAGACTCTACGATTGCATTGCCGAGTTTGAATCCTTCAAGAAACAATATGGTGAGTCACTCAGGAGTGCCTATGACAGATTCTGTAAGGTAAGTAATTTCTGTGCTTCATTAGGTAAGGTTTATACTATGAAAGACCTAAATATTCGTTTTCTAAGTTCTTTGGGAAATGAGTATCATACCAAGGTCACTACTGTTAGAGAAATGAGAGACTTAAACAAGACTTCTATTCAGAATCTTGTGTCTAGTCTATTTCTGTATGAGAGAGAACTGCAAAAACTTAACGTTCTTGATAAAAATTTCAAAAACATCTATCAGCTCAGTCACAGATATCCTTCCCTTCAAACAAATTCCCTCCTATAGATCCCCATCAAACACCCTGTAATTCTAAAACCTCAGAAGTAACCTCAGATAATCCGATGGAAGAAGACGAGTTCGCCGCCTTCGCCAGAAACTACAAAAGGTTCAAGGACTTCAAAAGGATGCAGAAAGGAAATTACCAGCAACAAAAGTCATTCACACTATCATTTCAAAAACTAGCAAGCTACAACAAACCCTCTACAAGTTCTATCGATAGAAAGAACAACAAAGGTGACTTAGTCTGCTTTAATTGCAGATAACCTGGTCACTTTGCTTCCAAATGTCCTCAACCAAAATATGAGTATGTGAGGAACTCATTTAGCAAGAGACATCCTAACTCTCAAAGCTTTGTTGCTGATGAAAGCACAGAAAAGGCTTTACTGGTTTGGTGTGAAACTGACTCAGATGTAGATGCCGATAAAGATGAAGATGCTGATGTAAGTTTTGTTGCCCTAGACTTGGAAGATGCTGATATATCATCATTGCCGACTCCAATCTACCGAGATCCATCTCCTCCTAGAACTCCAGTCAGAGAAGAAGCTGCTGGAAGACCTCAACCACACTTCAAAGAAATAAGTGTCAAAGCAGAAAACCCAAATGGATACAAAGTTCATCAAGTGGGAACCTCACTCTATGGCTAGTGTAACTCTTCTCACTTCACTGCCATCAAACCAAAATCCTTACCGATGACCAGAAAGTTCTCATTCACTGAACATCCTAGCATTTCCAAAAGCCTTTCAAAACCCATCTCTTCCCTACCTGACTTCTCTCCTGAACCAATTACCTCTGCCCCAAAAATTTTAGCCTATCCTTTTCCTGAAATATCCAAAGCTGAAATGGTAGAGACAATGGATAAAAAATTTATTGATCATGAGAAGCTGAGTAGCGTTCATAAAGTGATGGCTGCTGATTTCAATAGAATTTCTGTAGAGAATGACTTGCTTATGTCTGAACTTAAAGTTCTCAAAGGACGTGAGCTTGAGTCTGTTCTTCTAAAGAAAAAAAACCTGGATCTCAAAAGTCAAGTAACAGTATTGATAGCTCAGATCGAAGATCTTGTGGCAAGAAACAATCATCTCATAAGGATTGTTGATTCTTACACAAAATCTAGAGTTGCTGTTGAAACGATCCTGTCAACCCAAAGGTCATATAAGGACCAATTTGGGTTAGTATTTGATTCCAGCAGCAGTAGCTCTACTGAAACTTGTGCGACCGAGAAAAAGGGTGAGAAAGTTGAATGTAGTTCTGTTAACTTAGTGCATAAGGATGCTAAGCCAGTATACAGTGCTGTGGCTATGAAGTATCCTAAGAACCAGAACAAAAGGAAAGATAAGCACAAACAAAGTTATGTTAAGGTTGCTGATACTGAGTCTGCCGATAACGGTATTCTTGGTGAATACATCAGTACCTAACAAGGTGTCTGCCGGTCTAACCACTTCTGCTGCCGATGGACAAGTACCTAACAAGGTGTCTGCCAAAGGTAAACAGCATGGAAAGAAAGGCAACACTAGCACCTTCAAACCTACTAAGTTTGTGCCTGCTCTATCCTCTAGTTCTGCCGATGCAATGATTAAACAGAATGATGTTCTACCGACTCCACAACCTATCAGTCAAGTGAGATGTTCTAATTGTTATGATTATGGTCACAAGGCTCATGAATGCCTCTTGAATCACCTGTCTGGACCCACTGAGGTTGCATCCTCTAGTGGTGGCCAGATGTGGTTGCCAAAGAGGAACTAACCCTCGGACCCAAGAATAAGGGGGACCATAAGCATACTGATTCATTTCAGGAATGCTTCATGGCCTCAACTGGTGCAAGCAAGGATTTGTGGATTCTAGATAGTGGTTGTTCAAGGCACATGACAGGATTTATAGATCTATTTGCCGATATTTCAGAAGCATCAGGTCCTCCAGTAGTTTTCGTTGATAATGCTAAAGGAAAAATCATCGCTATTGGTACCATCAAGGGAGGTGCAGTTACTGTACAGAAGGTCTATCTAGTGGATGGTCTGAAACACAACCTTCTATCAATATCACAATTCTGTGATAAAGGAATGCAATGTGTATTTACTACTTCCAGTTGCTATGTGAAAGACATTGCTTCCAATGAAACTCTTCTCACTGCCAAACGTAAAGGTAACATTTATGAAGTAGACTTAAGTGCTATCACTGGTGTTGCTAAAGTTTGTTTTGTAGCTAAGAACCTCAGTGAGAACTCATGGCTATGGCACAAGAGACTCAGTCACCTTAACTTCAAGTACTTATCCAAGCTTGCCGGTTCAAATCTGGTTACCGGTCTTCCTCAAGTGTCTGCTGATCAAGGAAAGAAATACAAGGCATGCCAGCTTGGAAAACAACATAAGTCATCATTCCGCAGCAAGCCCTGCATGTCAACGTCTAAGTGCCTCCAATTGCTACATATGGAACTATTTGGCCCCACAACTACAGCAAGTATTGGGGGAAGTAGATACACCTTGGTTGTAGTAGATGATTTCTCTAGATACACTTGGGTAGAAACTTTCAGTCACAAGGATGATACCTATGCTGTTGCTACCAAGTTATTCAGACTACTACAGACTCAGAAAGAAAGCGATATCATCAGTATAAGATCAGACAACGACACTGAATTCAAGAACAATGGTATTTCTCAGTACTGTGATGATCATGAAATAGACCAGAACTTTTCAGCTACCGGTACACCACAACAAAATGGTATCGTTGAGAAAAAGAACAGGCCTCTTATAGAAGCTGGTAAGACCATGATTGCTGAAGCCAGGCTGTCGAAATACTTTTGGGCTGAAGCCATCAATACCGCCTGCTTCACTCAGAACAGATCTCTCATCAACAAATTCCATAACAAGACTCCTTATGAACTCTGGAGAGGTAGAATTCCCAACACTGGCTTCTTCAAAATATTCGGCTGCAAATGTTACGTGCTTTACAACGGTAAGGAGTACAGAGGTAAATTTGATAAGAAAGATGATGAAGGAATCTTTGTTGGTTAGGCTAAATATAGTAAGGCCTTTCGAGTCTTCAATAAGAAACTTTTGAAAATTGTTGAATCTGTTCATGTAACCTTTGATGAATTTGATTTGTTAGAGTCTGAAAAGGCTCCAAATAGTACTAATACTTCTAGTGTTCATGAGACAGGAGAATCCAATAACACTAACCATGCAGATCAAGTACCAGCTGCTGATCCAGTCATTTCAATAGAAGAACCAACAGATACTCATTACTTCCTATCATCGGCAGAACATGGTCATGCTGATAACTTTCATAATCCATTTGCCGATGTAAACTCTTCTGATCCACTTGAAGAGATCCAGCCCTCAACCAATTTTTTGTATAAGACCTAATCCTCCAAGTTCTCATCCACCTCTCACACATAACTCTAATTCTTTCATTCCTCCATCTGCTGACTATGATCGTCCTCTAGAATCACTTCAACAAGAGTCATTAAGACAGGATGTGCCGAGAGAAGTTAGAGCAGTTCGTTATCATCCATTAGAAAATGTGATTGGTGATGTCTTTGGTCCCAGATTGATGAGGAACCTCAGCAAAGCATTTGATGAAAGTCTCTTCTCATCTGTTATGGTCTCTAACATAGAACCTAAGAAGACTGAAGAAGCTCTTGCCGATCCTAGTTGGGTTGAAGCCATGCAAGAGGAACTGAATCAGTTTGAAAGATGCAATGTATATGTATGGGAACTTGTGCCAAGACCAACTTCTCAGCAAGTAATTGGTACAAAGTGGGTCTACAGAAACAAGTTGGATGAAGTTGGGAATATCACTAGAAACAAAGCAAGGTTAGTTTCTTAAGGCTACCGATAAGAAGAAGGGATTGACTATGACGAGACATTTGCACTGGTTACAAGATTGGAAGCTATAAGACTTTTCTTAGCCTATGATGCCTTCAAAGAATTCAAGATATATCAAATGGATGTGAAAAGTGCCTTCTTGAATGGAGAACTCCAAGAACTCTTTTATGTTGAACAACCACCTGGTTTTGAGGACTCCAAGAAGCCTGATCATGTCTACCGATTGAAGAAAGCTCTCTATGGCCTAAAGCAAGCTCCAAGGGAATGGTATGAAACCCTTTCTAAGTTCTTACATAGTTATGGCTTAGGTTTCACTCGAGGTAAAATCGATACCACTTTATTTGTTGCCAAGCATAAGGGTCATTCATTATTTGTTCAAATATATGTTGATGACATCATTTTTGGATCTACTAATGAATCACTTTGCAAGAGATTTGAGAAGCTAATGTAGAGCAAGTTCGAGATGAGCATGATGGGTGAACTAACATATTTCCTTGGACTTCAAGTCAAGCAAACCAATGAAGGAATATTCATCAGTTAAGCCAAATACAGTAAAGAACTTATCAAGAAGTTTGGCTTTGACAATGCTCACTCACAAAGCACACCGATGGGCACTAACATTCATTTAGATAAGGATGAGTCTGGTAAGAAGTTAGATATGACTGTCAACCGAGGTATGATCGGCTCACTCCTCTATCTTACTGCCAGTAGACCAGATATCATGTTTGTTGTTTGTGTATGTGCCAAGTTTCAAGCTGACCCTAGGGAATCTCATCTGCAGGCTGTTAAACGCATTATTAAATATTTATGTGGTTCTATTAACCTTGGATTATGGTATGCTAGAGATTCATCTTTTAATCTAATAGGTTATTCAGATGCATATTTTACAGCTTGTAGGGTGACCAGGAAAAGTACTAGTGGAACTTGCCAGTTTCTTGGTTATCGGTTGGTGTCTTAGTCCTGTAAAAAGCAAGCATCAATTTCCACTTCTACTACCAAGGCTGAGTACATAGCTGCCGGCAGTTGCTGTTCACAGATACTTTGGATGAAGCAACAGTTGGTTGACTATGCAATTCCATCTCAAGTTTGTCCCATTTATTGTGACAATCAATCCACTATCTCGGTATCCAACAATCCGGTCATGCATTCCAAAACTAAGCACATAAACATCAAGTACCACTTTCTGAAGGAACATGTAGAAAAGGGAAATGTTGTGCTGCTCAAAGTCCATACCGATTTCCAAATAGCAGACATACTGACGAAGCCCATAGATCAGAAAAGATTTGAATTCCTCAGAAGTGAACTAGGTATGATTGATTATTATGGTTAAAATTATGCTAACTTTGCTACCTTGTGTTAGTCTGCCGATCTCATCAGCAATGTGTAATCAAACCATGCCGACCAACCTATCTTGCCGAATAAGATGTCTTGCCGAACAATGTGTCTTGCCGATTTTCAAAATTCAAATATCAGCAAGTAAATCTCTTTTTGGTAGATCTCATCTGAAAAGATAAGATTCTCTGACACATGATGTAAGCATGTCAAATCAAAGGTACAATCGGTCACACCACCTTTCTGACACGTGTGTGCACCGCCTTACCTAAATCATGTCAAGATTTATCCCAAATGCATGTCATAAATCAGAAAGGTAACTTTTAATATTTCCATATATTATTGACCTTTATACCCCTTCTTTCTCCTAAGTTTAACCATTTATACTCAAACGTCCGGTACGCGCATTTAATTCATTCTGTACGCACATTCTCCGAGTTATTCGCTACAGTTAAACTCTTCATTATTTCTCTTTCTCCCATGCAAACCCTTCCTATTCACTCTCTTCCATAACATATAAATATCTCACTTAAACTCTTCACTCTCTTTTCGCTCTCTCTATCTCTTGAACTCTCTTACTTTCAAGCATTTGTTCTTCATCTTCTATTGCTCAAACAGATTCCACCATTCTTCTTAAAATCTGGTAATAGTTGTTTTCATTACTCTTGCTATTTCAAACTTATTTTGATCTAATTGATTTTAACTTGTGAGATTTCTTGAGTGTTTTTTGCAGAAAATGACGAGCAACGAAAAGGATATCTATGGAGGTTATGTTGACTCTTTGTTCTTCGACGACTTAACCGATGGGGAATTCTTGAAGAATCTGTTGATTGGTTAGCTCCTTGACTCCTTCATCAATCCGGTTAGGATTGACTTCATATTTTTGGGTCGGGTTCAAGAGTTCTTCTCCAACGCAACAGTTGTTACTTCTCTAAGGGATTCTTCCACCTTCGTCTCCATCAACTCTACAGTCGACGGCGTTCCTATCTCTGTCACTCCATCTTCCATTTCTGAAGTTTTCCCTCTCCTTGGAAAGGAAGGGTTAACTGGTATTTCTGATGACAAGACCTTGGACAAGGCATGGAACCTTATAAGGGAAGCCGGTCCTAGGCAAAGTGGAGATAATCACCTGAAGGCTCATTACAGGATGAGATATTATGCACTTGCTGAAATAGTGGATAGATGTCTGGTCTACAGATCTGGCTCTCACAACCATGTAACTGACGTGCAGTTTGAGGCAATGGCAGCCATTGTATTACAAGAAGAATTCAATTAGTGTGCCTATCTCTTTCGTGTTATTGCCATTGCTGCTATCAAGTGGAAAGAGGATAGGAGGAAGAACAAGGCTCACCCAGGAAAAGGTTGTCATAACATGCTGATAAGCACGATCTTGAGGAACAACTCAAAGATTGTTAGAGCTTCTCCAGCGCCTCCTAGTTTTGACTTCGACAAACTCAAGTCCTTCAAACTTACTGACTGGAAAAGGATTTCAAACAAAGCCTCTACCGGTACAGTGGTTGTTTCTCCTGCTGAAGGGACTCCTAAGAAGAAGAAGAAGAAAGCAAAGAAAGTTATCTCAGTTGCTATCGATGTTCAATCTGCTGTTTCTACTCCTGCTCCGTCTATCGACAGGATTCTAGCTGATTTAACCCCAGCTGCTCCTAAGAAAAGGAAGCTGGTTAAGGCTGCTGATAAAGAGCCAGCAAAAAAGTCAAAGGTTATCCTTGCTGGTGAACCATCTGCTGTTCAAAGACAAAAACCTGTTGCTGATCAGGTTAAGTCTTCCACTATTCCATCTGCTAATCCAAGAGCCAAGATGATAAGATTTGCACCTCCTCTACTTTCTGGTGCTTCTCTTGCTGCTCCTCCTTCTGTTGTGATTAAATCTGAAAAAGCCATTGCCGATATGGCTGAGGACTCTATTGCCGATGTGGCTAAGGTATCTGCTATTGGAAGAAAATTCTGACCAATCAGAAACACCACTTTTTATTCCTTCTATCACAATCATTGGTCCTTCACCAATAAATTTTTACCTAAAAATTGGATGTTTCCCATTGATCACCTGCAGCCATTCGTTCGCCGATTGCTTCAGTTCCATGAAGAAAGAAAGGAGTTGGTCCCTCCAGGCAACCGTGCTGATTATGTTGATTATTCCAGCTTGAACAAGCTTACTGATATGTATAAGGAGAAGTTTGTTCTTCTTCAGAAATTTCAGACGTTATCAGAAGCTGAACTTAGGCTGAATTTTGGGCGTTATTTTGACCTGCTACCGCTTCCATGGAATCAGGTATATCTTTTCCAAGATAGGATTAGACAAGACCTGATGGTCCAAAGTGTATGGGTAGCATATGCCGATGTGTTCAATCAGCAGTCAAACTTCCTAAAGTTTGATCCCTATCAAATGGGAAGACCAGAAGATGATGATGGTTTACTGGTCTACAACGATAGTGAGGGTATCTTTGCTGGTCCGTTGGCTGATCAATTTGTGCAGCAAGTGAAGAAAAACACTATTGATCTAATAAGGGAATCTGAAGATTTTCTCTCTAGACATGCTGCCGAGCAACCAACAGTCACTCCCACTCCTACTCCTAGTAGTTCTGTGGATGTTGTAGATTTTTTATGTGCTCACAAGTCTTCTACTGAAACTCTTTCATCATCTGAGTCCATAAGTGATGACAAGATGCCTATCAGCATTATTTATAAAAAACCCTCTACTCCTACTGCTATTGTATCATCTGCTGAGGCCTTTGCTGATAAATCTGTTGAACGGATTGTTGAGAAAACTTCAGACACTCAACCTGCTGATGAAACCAGTGCTACTGATGAGCCCTTGATTAATCAAGTTGAGGAAACTGTGGAAACTCAACCTCTGATTGTAAGAGATGACCAACTTGCATCAATTGAGCAAACTACTGTCACTCAATCTGCTGATGAAGTTGTTGTTGAGGATTTTCCGATTTTAGGAGGAGAAGTTGCTGATGCAGATATTGCCGATGAGCCAACTTCAGAAACTCATCATTCTGAGCCAACTGCTGACACTCAGATTATTCCAGTAGCTGCTGATGAAGACTCTGAGAAAACTATAGACACTCAAATTGTTCCAGTTCCTTCCTCTTCTGCTGAGATTCCAGCAGTCATTCTGGTTGAACCAACTAGTTTGAGAGAGGTTGTTGAGTTGGGAGGAGGTGCTGATAATGTTGTTGCTATAGATGCCTTGATTGCTGCTGACTTGTAGTTTGAGAAACTTCAGGATGCTGTATTTGCTCCTGATTCCTTCCCTCTACTGCCTGCTCCTGAAGCTCTTCTTGCCCCCATCCTGCACTCCCTCTTCCTGCTACTGTTATTGCTGCTGCTAGTGATGAAAGCTCAGATGAGATAGATCCTAAGGATTATATGGAGCTGCCGACATTTGTGAATGAAACTGCTAAGGACAGCTCTCCACCTGCCGAGTATAACTATGAGCTTCATGCCAGGGAGATGATCAGTTCAAACTGGTACTCTACCAGCATCTCCATTCCTACTGACAGGTTTGCAAGGCCACAATTTCCTCCTCATCGGTCTCTTGCCTTCCATTCTACTCTTCATCAAATTCCTTCTCCCTTTGGTAAAGATTATTCATTTCTTGCTGGCTCAACGAGTGAGAGCTGATATTCATGCCATAGATCAATGTGGACTTTCCGAGGAAGAAAAGGAAGACTCCCCAAGTGTCAAGGATGAAAACAAAGCCTGTTTATGAAATTCGTCACTCATGGCCTGGTACTCTGAAAATTGGTGAAAAGGTTGTCCTTCCCGGAGAATTTCCAACAGAGGTGAGTATCACCATAAATGGATGGATGAGGAGATGCATGATGATCAATAACAAGCTATTTCACATCCTTGAGTATCATGCTGTTGACTCAAGAGGGATTCTCTACTTAGTCAAATCTGTTGCCCTAGCATTGACTCTCCCTATGTATCATCCTCGACAGCGTGCCGACCACATGGTCTATACTTCCAGGCTTATGATTGCAAATTTGGTGAGCATGGTTCTTGAAGGACGTGCTTGCCATAATCTTCTGCTGGCCCTGTTTCTTTCCATGGAAGATAATGGAATTTTCCATCTGCTGGAGGATCGTGCGGTTATTGTTCATCCGGATTTTCCCTTGCCGATTCTTCGTGCCGATCATGCTGATTCAGATGACATTGTCTCTGCCTTTGTTTATACTGATTTCTTTCAAGATGTTGCTGCTGATGCTGCACTTCACCAAATTTTGACCTCTGCCTTCTGCTCCCATTCCTCTGCCAGCTTCTTCATTACTGATAGTTCTATGTTCCGATGATGAGATGTTTGTGCCTACTACTGATGTTGTTATAGAAGATGTCGACTTGATCAATGAGGATTTTGTTCCTTCCTTACTGGTTCATTCTTCTCTTGGTCTTGTTGCGCCGATTGTCGTTGATAAACCCGTGGTACTGAACAGTATGTTTGAATACTTCAGTCACCTTGAAGGGGATACTGAAGATTTACAAGTGCCTGTTACTCGTGCCGATCTGGGCGATACTGGCCTCTTCTTCCGGGATAGATTGAATCGCATCTATGAGGATCTTTCTGCCAAAAACTTTAACTCCAATTAGAAGGAGGAAGATAAAAGAATCCAAGACCTGAAGGACCTTTTGGAATACAGAGAATCAAGACTAATTACTCTATCAGAAAGTTTGCGAGGTATGCATTCAATTCAGAGCCAACTGGTTGATGATCAGAGATCGCAGATCAAAAGCTTAGAGTCTACTGAGAAAGAATTATCTACTGCTAATGCCGCTCTTGCCGATGCTCAACTGAAGATTGCAGCACTTGAAGCCAATAACAAGATACTGACTGAAAGGTTGCAGAGTGCGCAAAGAAGACAGAAGAGGAAAGCAAACAGAGATGAATCCAAAGCAAAGAAGAAGGCAAAAAGATCAGAATCTACTTCAAAGGCTACAGCTCCTGACCAGCAAGAGGACCTTCCCAAATCTACAGGTTCTTGAGTCAATGTAACCGATGATATAGATATCCTCGAAGACCTTTAAAGATATATCCAACAAATTCTTTGCTAACATTTTTTCTATTTGTGTGTTTATTTTATGTTATGTTCTTAAAAATATTTCTGCTGTTCTTTATGCTAACTTTGTTTTGCAGAATATTTCTCTGCCGATCCTTGTAATCGGCATCCCCTCTTCCTCTATCTCTTTTACTGTATTTTATTTATTTTTCCTTTCCTAAGACATCTAGTGTGTGACTTGGCTTAGGGAATGATAATAAATAGACATCCCTAATACATTATTTTACTAGGCTATGATAGATGCTCTTGGATAGGGTGATTGGACTTAAGCAATTAGGAGGAGATTGTTGTTCAAATATATGTATAGGACATAGAATTGCTTAACCCCAATAATAGTTATCACTTAGGGTCTCCCAATTTTTGATTGTATCTTTAGGATTCCTAGTGACCAGCACAAGTGTATTACAACTCTTCATTACAAGGCAAACCAGCTACAGGACAACAGAAAACAAATCAGCAGACCAGTATTCAAGTTGTCGATCAAGAAACTACTCAGTGTATATCAAGTTACTGGCAACTCTATAATCAGCAAGGACTAACTGGAGATTACTGGTAGTCAACTCAAGATATTCTTCACCTGAATATCTCCAGGTTACATCGTTCTAACTTTAAGTTGACTTTGCCGATAGTCTCTTGTACTGTCTTTCTGATAACTACTATCTATCTGCTATGGTTTTTGTGCCAGTCTGACACCGAGCTATTTGTAGCTCTACTCTGTCCCTACTTGCTTTTTGCAGGTAACCGGTTGAGACAAAGGGGTCTTTACCCATCAGAATTTTCCAGGCATGCGTGTACTTCAAATCTCCGCCATTAATGCAAAAGATATCGCATTTAATGCTCCTCACCTACCCGGTTGGAAATTCAAAATACAAGCCTTCTTCTCCTAGACTCAAACCATTCACTCCTCTTATAAATAGAGGACTCAGAGCATTGAAGACGGTTGGTGCATTGAAGAGAGTTGAATTGTTTTGAAGCATTAAAGCTCAAACATTCCTTGTCCCAGAAATCATTAGACATTTATTAGGACATACACTTGTGCACAAACTCATCAACATTGTCAGTATTCCCGAACTAGATCATTTAAAGAATACGTTCTTTGAGTTCTTCACACACCCACCTGAGTGAGATAAGTTCTCTTGGACTTGCCGCTTAAAAACACTTGGTCAGATTTGTATCACGGTCCATTAGTGATCTCTAGAGTTTAGGTCTTTGTAACCAGCAAAGCCGTGCTTGTGATAGACTAGAGAAAGCTAATAGTGCTCTTAACCCAAATCCAAGTTCTGACCAAACATGGTAGAGGACGTAGCAGTATTTACACTGTGAACCTCTCCAAATACTTGTGTCTTTGTGTGATTGATTTATTACTGTTTTGATCTTGCCGGTTTGGAAACCTATCACCGGCAACTCGTTATCTACATACTGATTCATTGTTATTTCCTTTGACCAATCTCTTGAAATGCATTGAACTTTTAGAAATAACTTTGTGTTTAAACCAAGCTCTCAAAACCTTTTCATAACTAATTTTGTGTGAGTTAAAATTAGTCATATCTTCTCCGATGTGCTTACTGATAATGGTTTGCAAACTGATTAGTGACTTTGTATTTATAAAGTGTTTTTTTGAAAAAGTTTTAATTAGGCTATTCACCACCCCCCCCCCTCTAGCCTATTTTCCTACCAATTGGGCCTAACAAAGAACATAAAATAAAGTAGTCCAGAAGTCCAAGTTAATTCTGATGCAGGCAACTGTGCCCACACCCCATCATTTTGTTCTGTTCTGGGAACCTGTTCCTGTTCTGGAAAATTACCCAGAAGCGCGCGCCTCTGGCCTGTGATGTGAGATGCGCGCGCTTTGCGCCTAGTAAATGAGAGGCACCCGCTTCTGGGTAAACCTGTCAGACACTTGGACTCAGGGGATTGCCCTGGTCCTAAACATATTTTTGAACCCCTGGAAAGATGATTAGCACAGAAAAGGAAGAATAGGAAGAACACATGGGAGGCGGGCGATTCTGGTAACTGACGTGAGACGCGCGCGCCATAGGCCAAGGAGGACAGAGGCGCATGATTCCCATCGTCAGAAACCAGAATGCCCAGAAACTATAGATTATGAACAAAATGCAAGTTTAACCCTCAAACTTTCCCAGCGGAGTCGCCACTGTAGATACCCCGGGCGGAGCAACCGCGGCTTGGCTATAGCGCGCGCGTTTTGTCCGAGGATGTCTAACTTGGTTTTAAAGATTATTTAGAGTCACCACCTATGTTTTAGAGGAACATAAGAAAAACCTAATAATTAGCCTAAGTTTTATTACGAAAACCAGAGATTCGTGTATTGAGGTTCGGGGGTTAGATTACGAAATGGGAAGTGCTTAAACACCCATTTCGCCCAACTAATGTTGGTCTTGCTTGTTCATAATCTACATAAAAAATGATGTGTTCTTCCTATTATTTGAAAATGAGATTTTAAGAGGTTAAAAAAGAATGGTTGAATATAGGGAGATAACTCCTTGGCCAACTTCAATGGAATGAAGGGGCCTTTGGTGTCATGTCCCAAAAATGGTTTGGGTGATTGAAAACTTTGATAAAGTAAAAGAAGAAGAATAAAGATGAAGTAGAGAGAAGAGAGAAAAGAGTAGTATTACCTAAACTTCAAGTAGCTTCAAGTACTTCTTTGGAGAATTGCCTTGAAAATGCCTTGAAAGTTGTTTGTGTATAGTTTTCTTAATCACAAAAAGTCCTCTTTTTCAATGGCTAAGAAGAGGGGTTTTTATAGGTAGAAATGAGTTATTTTTTGTGCCAAAACGAAGTCACAAAGATGAAATTCCCGGGCAAAATCGTGTAAATTGAGCAAGGGAGGGATTCTTGGACAAAATCTGTAACTGACGTGCCCAGATGCGCGCGCCTTTGACCTATGGAGGCGGAGGCGCGCGACTTTGAGAAGGCTTTTTTGATAGAATGGACAAGAAAGTTAGAACTATTATTCAGTTTAGTCCCTGAACTTAACGAAGTCAGTCAGGAACGTAACAAATGTAATAGAAACTAACGAAAAATACTTAAAACAAGAAGAAACACAAAATCAAATGTGCAATCGGGGTGAGCGGTCCAAGGCGGGGTGTCTACAATAACAAAGATATAATTAATCTAATTAGTTAATGAACGGATACTATATGAATATAATTATGAATTTTAGATTTTCATAGAGTCCCACTCTTGGTATAATACATACTGAATAATGAATTCTTTCATAGAGTCCAACTCTATTAAGAATACATTACTTCATAGAATCCAATTCTATAAACAATACGTATTCTACAATGCATCTGCAAGTCTGAAAAACAAGAATTCAGAAATCTGCACTGCACGCGAACTGCATGAAAAATCTGCACGAATTCATGACTGGACCAAATTTTTGTACCAAAATTCTGGACTGCACGTGCACTGCACGTAATCTGCACAAAAATTCTGGATGAAAATTCTGCACGAAAACGTGTATTGCACGTGAACCGCACGAACGCAATTTATCAAATCTTGATCCTTTAAGAATTCAACTATTTATGATAATCAAATTATCATAAACATCAAACCTTAAGAACAAACAATTTGTTCTTCAAGATCAAGAATCATCAATTCAATAATCTAATTAAAGAGATAGATGATCCGATAAATAGATTAATCATATTAATCATGCAACTTGAAAACTTTGTTCAGAATCATACTATATCATATATATATATATAATTGTTTCACCAAACAATTCACATAAATCCCTTATTCTAAATTCACATCATGCTAGATCATATAATCAAATCATATATTTAACATGATAATATTAAAATAACCATACATGAACGGGGCTCTGAATGCGCAGCGGAAACGGCAAGAGAAAATAAACAAAACCCTAGAGCCCATGGATCCATTCATGATGACTAAATTAATAGGAGGATGAATTTAGAATACTAACCGTTGTTGTGCATTTAAAATTTTCGGATCTTCAAATCTTCAAGTCTTCAAGCTTTATGATTTGATCTTCTCCACGTTCTTCGGATCACGATCACAGGAACACAAACTTGAGATGCTAAAGCAAGCATCCTCTATGTGTATCCATACGCGAACGAATATCTAGAACGATTCTAGATCTGGATTGCTAGATCCCATAGAAACTATTTCTATGAAAAAGGCTATATGAATAATATGCGTTCTTGATCTTTGATTCTCAATCTTGGATCAAGAATTATGTTTCTCAAACATATTGGGTTGCATTAGTTTAATTGCTGGTGAAAATATGCTTATATAGTCTCTAGTCATTAACCCTTAATGAGCTAGGCTACCTAAATCCTGTCACTCAATTAAACTGGGAATTTTCGGCCCATGCACCTTTGGCACAGTCATGCCCTATAACTGGCACGGTCGTGCCAATTGATGCGCACGAACTTTCCCCGGCTGATGATTATTGGCACAGTCGTACTTTATAACTGGCATGGCCGTGCCAGACCAAAAATCTGCCCTTTTACCTTTTTAACAATTCGTTCTTTTGTGTATGACCCCCATAGGATTAGCAAGCCATCATGACTGCCTAATTAATATAACTTAACAAAGTTCGTTTATCCTCATAGAACATATCACAATCCTTTTGTCACGTGATATCATATTGAACATAAGTCATGGTCCACGTCAACTTATATTGTTCAATGCTTTCTCGATCTTGAGTAGATTGATATGAGCAAACGACATTGAACACATCAATTTATCTGGGCGTGGCCACGCATTTCATCAATCTCACTCTTAGAGTGGCCTAAGAAGATATCTCTCTTGAGGGAGGGACAAATTCCATCTTGACTTATCATTCTTCCCTACAAGAATCTGATTATGCCAATCATAGTCTTTATGACTACCTGGTTAAGGGTAGCAGTTGACTATGTCAAACATAATGTTCATCATGTGGAAGACCTTGATAATCTCAGGTCTAAAGATATCAAATGATATAATTATCTGAGATTTAATTATGACATTTGACCATGACATAAATCTCATAGTGGATCATGTCCAGTACTTGTTCACCAACAAGTACCCATAAGTTTAATTTGTATCACATACACATGATCATCATATGATCATTGATTAAACTTATACTAGTTCTTCATGTGGAAGACCTTAATAATCCCCGGAGGATTATTATAATAAACATGAAAAACCATATAATAATCCAGGTTGTTATCTCCATAACAAATGAGAACATGACACAACATGAGGCCTTTCTCCAGGGCCTAGGGCATAATCCTCCAACAATTATGCCCTTCCACATGATGAACATTATATTTGACATTGTCAAATGCTAGCTTTAACCATGTAGTTATAAAAAGCTATAATTGGGATAATCAGAGTCATGTAAGGATGTGTAATAAGCCAAGAAAGAACTTGTCTCTCTATACTCGATGGATAGTTTTTGTAACGACCCATGCCCGCAGGCCCGACCCATTACATAAGCACCACAAACTGGCCCACTGAACACAAATAACTGAGTCTACTTGGCTTACCACAGGCCCACCCAAAAGTCCATGGATGTTATTAGTGCTCAATGGTAGTATAGTGGAGGCTTATATATCACAATCAAAGCTCATATCTTTCGATGTGGGATGGGGTATTACAGTATTGATGAAAGATATGGCCATACTAATTAGGAATTGTTTGATCAATGTCATTTGGATTATCAATATATTCAAAATTGAGAAAGCATTGAACAATGTAAGATGGCTAGACCATGACTTACGTTCGATAAAACATTGTGCGACAAATGGATTGTAGTATATTCTATGAGAAAATATCAGACTTAGATCAATGTTATTTAGATTATCAATATATTATTTGTCGTCATTCAACAAATTTAACTCGCAGCAAGCATCACGAAAAGTATTAAGCAGAATTCTGTTAAGAAAACACAAGTTACAAAAACTCCTCTCTCCACGAACCTTCTTTAATAAACACCTCAAATGATAAATATCACCATAAAGAGGAGGGAGGCAAAAAAACGGCCAATTGCGAAACCTTTTTTCCTTGGCAACCACTGATGAACATCCACTTTCCAAACAAATTTCATTGGAAATTGTGCATACGTTGACTTTCTCGCCTCATGATACGTTTTATTCGCTTCCATCCAGCCTAAAACACATACTTCGCCCCACTGAATCTCTCCTCATAAAATTTTCTATATCGTCTGAATCAAAAAATAAGATATTATGCTCATCTAGAAGATGAAAACTCAATTGCTCATCGGGTGAGTCACACGACGACACACACCTACTATCATAATATAAGCTAACCTCATTAACTATCTTTTCACATGAATCATTGTTAGAAATTTCATAAAATGTGATAGTCACATGCTTACTACCTTATTTGATGTACTTGGACAAATATATTATCGCTCGTGACTGATTACACCATTCCACAACTAAATGTGCTCCATATGTGATAAATAAATAATGATTATGAGGGAGAGTATGCCTATTAGCCAAACGAACACAATTTTTTATAATTGTCCTCCCATCATCCCGTCGTCTATACAATGGATAACCATCTTCATCAATTTGAGTAGTTTCAACAAACTTTTTGGATAATGTTTCGAGAAATGTCCACCAAGCATGCAAGGACAACTCTTCCTATCACTACTATATAAACCATGAATCATAATTTTTTTAACAACAAAATAGAACGGGTCTTCCTTCTCCTCAGTATTATTAGCACAAATAATGACATCAATCTCATCAACGGAATGACACTTAAAAAATCATTTGAAAGAAATAACAATATATGAGCGCGCGGTAAGTCTCTTTTCTAGAATTCAATCGTGTATGTATATGACTAGAACAAAATAACTAGCATATCGCGTAAAACAAATTAAAAGAACAACAATAAATATATAAATATATACATATGTGTGTATGTATATATATATTCTACAAATATAACTATTTGAACACATATATATATATATATATAAATACATGTATATATATATATATATATATATATATATATATATATATATATATACATGCGTGTGTCTATATATATAGACACACACACACATATGTATGTGTGTGTGTGTGTCTGTGTATATATATATATATATAATAAAAAATCAAATGAAGCAAGAAACCAAACTTGACATAATTACTCTAAAAATCATTTTCTTCTGAATATCTCGAATTAATTCAACAATTTTCTTTTTTTCAAAAAAATACGGCACATAATATTATGACAGTCTTCCGATTTCAAACCACATCCATCAATAAACCTTGAAACTTCAAAAAAATAACCTCGATACCCAATCCACTTACAAATAGCTATCACATCCTAGTAGTTTTGAATCATATCTTTAGCATCATAGTAAAAGATGATCGCAAATAATCTTTTCCCATATTTTGATGCATCACAATCCACCTTCAATATAGTTTCTTGAAATCCCTTATACATGTCACACTTTTCTGGTTCAATCGTATATAAGTCAATCTTGCAGACTTTATTATTGTGTACGCATCAACAACAACTTGTTGAAAGGGATTTCTACAAGTAATTATCATTTTCGCCTTTTTTATCCTTACATGCAAACTAATCACTCACTTTTTTCAGACCTCCTGAATAATCTCTAGAGCTTGTAATTAGAGTATTCTATCCATAACCATATTTACCATATGGAAAAAGTAATGGCTATTGCAAATCCAAATACGCCATATTGAATTGATTAATACGCTTAAACTCTCATGAACATGTTTCAATCAGAATGTTCCTATCACCGGTAGAGTTGTCAAAACCTCCAACCATCAATGAAGCTACTTCAGAAGTAGAAGGCAAGTTATCTATTCTTGCATCACGAGATCTTCTACCGATCAATTCCAACTTTACGTTTAAAACGCCATTGAAATATAATTTATCTTTACTCATCTGAAAATATTTCATCAATACATTATTTATATTAAGCATTTGGTTCAGCTTAACAACAACAAAGTCATGCAGATCATTCACTGATGTGGCAGATTTTGTATATGTTATTTCCTTAGTTTTCCTATGTATTTTGGTTCATTTTGATGTACTTAGACTAGATTTGATGTATTTGGGGTAATATTTTATCATTTGAGATTTATTGTATTCTGGGGGTAGTTTAGTCTTTTTACTTTATACCCGGATGTAATATTTTTGTTGGAGTTTCAAAGTGAAGTCCCAAGTGTTGAAGATAGTCAAAGTGAGATCAAGTCAAGTCAACGAGGAAGATCGTGGAGCGAGTCAACCTTGGAAACGAAGAAAAAAACAAGGATCAGATATTTTGGCCTAGCACGAGTCGTGCTAGGTAGCACGAGTCATGACAACACAGGATCCAGGCATGCGCATCTTATTATAAGGAGTGACAGAATTTTTATTATTTTTCTATTTTCTTTATTATTTTTCCTTTTTGACTTATTAATAGACTAGGGTATTTAAAAACTTTTTTCATTATTAGATTAGGGGAGTTCTTTCACTTTTCACATCACGTTCTTTTCTTGTCCTCTGGAGTTTGTAACCCTTCCATGGAGAACTAAACTCCATTGCTTTGGATTTGTAACTTGAACCTAAACTTTTTTCAATTGAGGTAATTTTCTTATTCTCTTGTTCATTCTATTCATAGTTTTACTTGTATTGAGTTTGGATTTGTGTCTAGGGTTTGTGAATTTGGCCAATTCATTAGTTCTTTTTATAAATCCTTGCTAGAATTCTCTATTCTGTGCCAGAATTAGGGTTTTCACTGTAGCACCTTATGATATCCCACGCTCGAACCTTTAAATCCCCACTCGGTTTCACACAATGGTTTCCTTTTGAAGTTTTAAAAATCCAAGAGTCGCCACCTCGCTTTATTTTAGGGAAAACGAAGATAAAACCTTTTGCTTGAGAATGTGGGTTCGGGGGCTAAGTTACGATAAGAGAAGGGGTTAGGCACTCTCCTTGCCCGTGATGGTCTCTAGCATGCATGCCTCTTAGATTCATTTTATGCTTTGTTTTATGCCTTAACAAAAGTGGTGATTTTATATACAAAGGAGTCTTCCAATTCTAGGTATGTTTGCTTAAACTCACAAATAAGAGCCGGTTTGGGTGGAATCTCACTTGGTTTTGAAAATGATTTTGAGCATTCACATCAAGTAAAGGAAAGAAAAAAAGTGGGGGGTTATTATGTACAAATGGTGAATAAAACCCCATGTCAAAACAATGGTCCAAGTTCATGTCTATGTCCAGTTTATGAACTGTTGTCCATTCTCCTTTGGTGTACCTATTTCAAAATCATGAAATATAGAAATAAATGGTGATTGATCCTTCCTAACATGTTAAACATCAACCATGATTTTTATCTTGATTTTAGGAGCATTTTATGATGTCCAAACAATTTATACAAGATGACCTCAAAAGCAGTGAAAACAGGAAACATGTTGTACACCCACAAAAGATCTGTCATTTGCATCATGAAAACCTGGAAATTATGGAAAACACCATACATGAAAATTGTTCATAACATATTAAAAATTAATCATGCCAATTTTAAAGTCCATTAAGAAAGTTTAAGAATATAAAAAAACCTCTGACATTTTAATGTCAGAACAACAAATACATCAATCTGAGGGAAAAAAGTTGAAACAAAAAATGGAAATAGATACTTATACTCATGGTAAAAAATATTATATTTATATGCACATTTTCCTAATTATGTAAGGAAAAAAAAATTATTTTATTCACTAAGACCAAAAACTAGGTTTTGTGTAAGTAATGGAGCTTACAAGACAGATTGTTCAAAACTGAAGATCTTGCTGGACAGTTACATTATAATGAAAACAAACATCAAAACGCAACCAAGTGAAGTGCTATGAACATTAAATCTTGTGTGTGCATATATATACATGTTAGTGACATAAAAATCATATAAAATCACTTATTTAGTCATGCCTTGATGATGCTTCACATGGTAAAAAAGGAACAAGGACAGATTTGGGGGTTTTGTTTAAAACACATGATAGTCTTTGGAAAATCTCCCCAAATCAACAATATGAACATTAAACATGTACAACATAGATAATATACAAAATATATACAAGATATATAACAATAACAAGTGATGACAACTGAATATCAACATCATAAACATTCATCTATCAATAACATGGAAAATAATACCAAACATTACATC
The DNA here is from genome assembly GCA_026119855.1 of Campanula takesimana. Lineage (NCBI taxonomy): Eukaryota > Viridiplantae > Streptophyta > Magnoliopsida > Asterales > Campanulaceae > Campanula > Campanula takesimana. The sequence continues at coordinate 3,861,329 of JAOWBW010000004.1, forward strand.
TTTGGTTCCTAAATGGAGGTCTGGCCTAACAAGTGGCTAGACCTTGCAGAAAATTACATGAATAACTACATAAGACATGTATAGAGATTAAAAGAAAGAGTTTTACCTAGGTTGTGCTTGTTGGAACAATCTTTATCCATTAATGCCATAAACTCAATCCTGGAATAAGTTTGAGAAGGAGATGAAGGATGCGGAAGCGTATACCTGTTGAATCCATCTTCGATGTTGTAGGGAGAATAAGAAGAAGAAGTAGGGAAATTAATACTTTTACATGATTGTGCCTCTTTCTCTCTAGACTTTTTTAATACTTAATGAAGAGAATTTGAGAGAGTAAAATAAATGATGTAGTGGTTTTTAGGACTGATGGAGAGTCCTTTATATATGAAACCAATAGGCACCTCATTTAGGGACTAAACCCTTTCAATCTTAAGTGATGTGAAATTACTACTTTGCCCATCAAAAAAGGTGATATTACATCCAGGAATTCTCCACATTATTTAATCTACCACACTTTATAATAACATTATAATCATGATTTCATGAATGGAACATTAATGACTTGTTATGCAATCCATGTTCTAACAATCTCCCACTTGGGTTGCATAACTATGTCTTTCCTTCAAAATCATAAGTATAATAAAAAATGACAACCCTTATGTGTGCACCTTGTTGTCATCCATAACAATCTCATCCATTAGTCATACAAGTATAAGGACTAAAGGGGCAGTCGTTGTAATTGATTCGCAACTAAACCCACAGTAATCACGTATACAAATCCAACTAAATGACATAGATAAAAGTGTAGATGTGTAGCATGGAACATAATGAATATATTCATATTCTTCCAACTAGTCCAACTTAACCAAATGAGATCAAAACATTAAAATAAGAGAACAATTAATGAAAGAACAACACAAACTCCCACTATATTAAATGTTATCAACGTTGTTACACCCATATGAGCAACATACTCGTGAAACACTGAAGATGATAACGCTTTCATAAGCGGATCCGCTAATATGGAGTTTGTTCCTATAAGTTGTATTTCTATTTGTTCATTTTCCTTTACAACAAGAAACTTAATGTCTATATATTTAGACTTTGATGAACTCTTGTTGTTATAAGACTGCCGCCCGATTATCACAATAAATCTTAAGTGGTCTTTCGACACTCGTTGACAATTTGCAGTCCTTCAATAAACTTATGCAGCCATATAATTCTACCAATATCGGAATACCTAATGATCTCAAGATGATCCGATTTCAAATATATAGGCATGTAGTTCTTTAACGTTTTGTAAATATCGCATCATTCTTTTGGCTGCAACCCAATGTTCTCTCCCCGGATTGCTTTGGTATCTACCAAGCATCCCAACAATAAATTCAAGACTTGCGCATACATTAAGCTTCCTACTGCTGATGCGTAAGGGATATTTTCTATATACTTGGATTCAAAATTACTTTTAGGACACTGTTTGAGACTAAACTTGTCTCCTTTAAAACCAAGGGTGTCATGTGGTTTACAGTTTTGCATTCTAAACCTTTATAATACCTTTTTTATATAAGCCTTTTGTGATAATCCTAAAACACCTCGTGAGCGATCACGGTGAATTTGGATTCCTAATACAAAAGATGCCTCACCGAGACCTTTTATTTTGGGAAAGAAATTTCTTAGTTTCCTTAAGAAGGTTCATGTCATTACAATCAAGCAAAATATCATCCACATATAAGACCAAGAATATAAATTTACTCCCAGTGAACTTATGGTATACATAATTTTCACCAAGATTCGTTTCAAAACCAAATGAAAGAATAACTTGATTAAATTTTAAATGCCATTGACGAGAATCTTGCTTGAGCCCATAAATGAATTTCTTAAGTTTACAAACTAATTGATTAGTTTGATCCAAATCAATCACCATTTCTGGTTTCTTTCATATAGATAGTTTCCTCAATGTCTCCATTAAGGAAAGTTGTCTTTACATCCATTTGATGAAGCTCAAGATCATAATGTTCCACAAGTGCCATAATGATTCTAAAAGAGTTTTTAGAAGATACCGTAGAAAACGTTTATTTGTAATCAATGTCTTATTTTTTAGTAAAACCTTTAGCAACAAGACGAGCCTTATATCTTTTCACATTACCTTGTGAATCCCTTATGGTCTTAAAGATCCATTTACACCCAATGGGTTTCACATCTTTAGGTAATGGAACAAGATCCCAAACGTCGTTGTCTTTCATAGATTTTACTCTTCATTTATGGCAGCAATCCACTTATGAGAATTAGGACTATTAATGGCTTCATAGAAGGTGAGTGGCTCATCTCCCACTAAACCTAAGTGTCCTTCATTCTTGGCAAGATAAACCTCATAATTATCTGGAATTGCACTCCTTCTTACTCTATTGGATCTCCTTAAGGGCACCGGTTTTTCCTCATTTTGAGGTTGTTGAATTTCCTCTTTATAATCAACATTTTCATGTTTTTTGATTTCCAATTGGAACTATGGGAAGAGGTATAGAAATGGATGCCTCTTCCTCTTTAAATTCAAAACTATTCCTAATTTCCCCTCTAAATTCAACATCCTAAAAGAACCTAGCATTTCCCGTTTAAAAAAAAAAGTTCTAGTTTTCGGGTTGTAAAATTTATAGCCCGTAGATCTCTCGGCATACCCAACAAAATAACTACTAACAGTCTTAGCGTCTAGTTTTTCCCTTATTACCTAAAAGTCCTAGCTTCTGCTGGACAACCTCATACATGAAATGATTTAGGGACGGTTTCTAATCCGTCCATAATTCATAAGGGGTTTTATTAGTAGCTTTAGAGGGAGCTCTATTGAGAATATAATATGCGGCTTTAATGTATCGCCCATAATGAGTGAGGTAAGAAAGTACAAGAGATCATACTTCTTACCATATCCTTAAGGGTTCTATTACGTCTCTCAGCTACACCATTCATGCTACGCGTATCCGGCATAGTGTAGTGAGGGACAATCCCACACTCTTCAAGATAGCGAGCAAAAAGGGCCCGGACATTGTTCTCCCAAACCGCCATTCCGACCGTAGAATTCACCACCACGATCGGACCTAACATTCACAATAGTCTTCCAAAGTTGATCTTTCAACTTTGGCCTTATAAGACTTGAAAACGTCCAACGATTGAGACTTTTCATGAAGTAAATAAATGTACCCATAATGAGAGTAGTCGTCTATGAACGTAATAAAATATCGTTGACCATTCCATGAAGGGGTAGTGAATGGCCCACAAAATTCGGTATTTATTAGTTCTAGGACACTTGATGCTCTCGAGGATACGTTTCTTTTAGTGTTTGTAAATTTTTCCTCTAAGGCATTCAATACAAAAGTCTTTTTCTGGAATATCAAGCTTTATTTAAGATTCCCTTTGACACAAGCTTGTCAATTCTCTTCTTGGAGATATGACCCAAACGTTTATGCCATAAGGTATAAGAATTTTCACTTGATAACTTTCACTTTCTACATTTTGGTTTCATTATTGTGTGACTTATTTATTGTTTGAATAGTGTCAAGTAAATAAAGATTACTTGACAAAGTACTAGTACCAACAACCTTGAAATTAAAATAAATATCACATTTATTATTTCCAAATGAACAAGAGTAACCTTCCTTGTCCAATATTGTGATAGATATCAAATTCCATCTAAATGACGGTACAATAAAAGTATTATTTAATACAAAATAATAACCAGTACTTAACAATAACCGAAATGTCCCTAAGCCTATCACTTGAACCGGATTCCCAGCTTTCATATAGATGAATCTCTCATCTTCACTGGGTCTTCGGTAATTCAGGCAACCCTACATAGACTTACTTATGTGAGTTGTTGCACCAGAATCCAACCACCATGTATATGTAGGAATTGAAACCAAATTAGCCTCAGTACAAACAAGACCAAATGACATACCTTTCTTAGCACGCCAAGCGTGATACTTAGGGCAGTCATACTTCATGTGAGCGAGGTCCTTGCAAAAGAAGCATTTCTTATCCTTATGACCATTAGATGATCCCTTAGGCTTCTTATTATTTGCAACCGCAATTTCTTTCCCTCTTCTCTTTGTCCCATGAGAAGAGGTAGATGCCAAACGTTCCTCAAGGATATCAAGGAATGTTTTAGCATCAACATCCTTGGAGACACTGTTTAAAATAGTCTCCAGGACAACAATATTCATGATCATTAGGCTCACACGGTTGGAGCGTTTCCACTTCTCAGTATTTAAGTGATTTTTTTGAGTGCTTTTATCAGATAGAGGAAGAGGAAACGGTTCCCTTAATGCGAGATCTATGTCCATATATCCTAAGATCATTGTCATTTTATTTTTCCAAGTTTTAAAATTAGTCCCATTTAGCATCGGTACGGTACTCATAGCAGCAATTAAGGATGAAGTAATAAGTAAATCTGTTGGAATTTCGAGAACAAGAATGAATACAAAACATAAATAAGAAACTACACAATGAATAAATGATTAATTATATCAACGAAATCCATCAACAAGACAATCAACATGACATCAAAACTAATCTTTGGATTGCGAGTTGACTCATAAATGATTGCCTTAGGTAACAAGTAATTTGAACAATGTTTTAATCAAATGCTTAATCTTCCTTTGGGCCGACTTAAGCATCTAATAAAACCAACTGAATGTTCATTTTATTTGTTACCACATGAATGCATAAGTTTAGTCAAATAACAAGATCTTCTTTGGAAAATTCATGTCATTCACATATCAACTCAAACATTCAACACTTTAACAATTTTGGGTTTAAATAACGTTAATCACTTTGGCGATAATATTATTTAAACAATGTATAAAATTGTTTAAGCATATAATTAATCATAACTTTATGGTTTGAAAAATAAATGTTTTGTTCAAAAAAGGGTAAACAAAATAGTGCAAAACTTTGAAAATAAAAAAGGCCTATGAACAGTGCTTTGTCCGGACTGGATTTTTCTTTAGGGTCCAGCCGGACCAGGCTAAACGCCCGACCGGACCAAACGAGGGGGTCTGACTAGACCATGCAAAGTGCCCGCCCGGTCCAGTCTTGAATCCGACCGGTCTATACAAATGACCCGCCCAAACTGAAAATTGAGGACCGACCAGACGAAGGAAGGAACCCGCCCGGACAAGCCAAAGGTCCGACCAGACCTAACACACTACCCGGCCGGACCATTCCTTGCAAAGTGCCACCGATTTAGATATTCAAGAGGTCCGACCGGACATCACATAAGATCCGGCCAGACCTATTCCAGGTAGTACCGTTTCAGTTGTCTTGCTGCACTTTTTCCAAATTTTTGACCCAAAACAATGAACAACAAGTAGATCCACATGGGTATACATTTATACAGTGTATAGACATGCTATTTAGGGATAATATTGTTTACTCAAGCAAGTAGATCCACATAGTTATGCATTACACACAACTATGCTATGTAGGGATAATCATGCTTGAACCATTGTGTTCATTGAACAAAACTTCAAACCTTTTCTTAAAAACATTATTTAGATGATGAATATCAGCACTCTAGAATGAATAGAGCCTCTAAACAACATCAAAAACTTGAAGATTCAACAGAATTATGAATCAAAGCAAAGTGTTTTAAGGCTTTCAAAGAACTCAAACCTAAACCAGAATATGAGCGGGCTCTGATACCAATTGTTGGAACAATCTTAATCCATTAATGCCATAAACTCAATTCTGGAATAAGTTTGAGAAGGAGATGAAGGATGCGGAAGCGTATACCTGTTGAATCCATCTTCGATGTTGTAGGGAGAATAAGAAGAAGTAGGGAAAGTAATACTTTTAAATGATTGTGCCTCTTTCTCTCTAGACTTCTTTAACACTTAATGAAGAGAATTTGAGAGAGTAAAATAAATGATATAGTGGTTTATAGGGCTGATGGAGAGTCCTTTATATATGAAACCAATAAGCACCTCATTTAGGGACTACACCCTTTCAATCTTAAGTGATGTGAAATTACCGCTTTGCCCATCAAAAATAGGAAATATTACATCCAGGAATTCTACACATTATTTAATCCACCACACTTTATAATAACATTATAATCATGATTTCATGAATGGAACATTAATGACTTGTTATGCAATCCATGTTCTAACAGTGCTTCCTTTGCTTCCAAGGGAAGACGCTTTTGGTTGCTTTTCTAGAGGTGAGTGTGCTTGTGTTTTGAGAGAGTTTTTAGATGAGTTGTTTGTTTGCTTGTTGTTTGTGAGTGTTTAAGGGGTGATATGATAGTGTATTGGTGGTGTATGGACTGAGGTTTGGGAGGTGTAAGGTGAGTGTTTGGATGATGGAGAGAAAGTGAGTGTATAGTATATGAGTTGTATGTTGCTCTCTTATTGATTGTGTGTGAATTTGTGTGTAAAAATGGATGAGTTAGGTAGTGTTATGGATGGGGGAGGGTGTCAAATGACTCTAGGTGCCCTTGCTTAGGCCTAGGGGTGATTTAGGATCCATCTTCCCTGGTAGATGCAGCTGTGAATGTTTAATCTTTGAGTTGAATGGCCAAGTTGCAAATCGGCCAAGTTGTTGATCTGCCAGGAGGGGAGAGCCGTACGGCTCATTTAGTGCCATAGTCCTCTGAGTGAGCCATACGGCTGCCTTCAGAAGATATGGGGGAATCCTCATCCACCACATGTCGCGTTCTGATTGGTCAATCCATTATTCAATTGCCCAACCACATTGGGCCACTTGCTGGATGGTGGTTGGGCCATTAACCCCATGTTTGAATTTTGGCAATGTTTTATGATCACAATTTTGCTTCCGGTATTGGTTCCGCAACAGTCCAAGTTTTATCCGTGTGTGCGCAGTCCAGTGTCCCGGTTGCCCGCGGGCTCAACATGAAAGTTGCTTGAAATAATTGTGTGGTCATGTCCGTCTATCTGAAATATGTTTATGAGAAAGGGATAGCATTTATATATTTTTGAATGCATAGAATGGACGATAACTAGCAGTTCTAGGGGTGCGGACCCCATTTCGGGTCCCGTACCCTAAAAATGAAGTACATGTTTGTTTACTAGTTTTTTGGCTCTAATTATGAATTTGAAGTCCGTTAATCCATTCAATGCACCAATAAGCATCACGGCTCTCATGCGTAGCCAAATCTAGGGTTCGAGGTCAATTTTAGGGTTTAGACCGGTCAAAAGGGTTTGTCGAGGGGTGCGAGATCCGGGTGTCTACAGAGCCCCTCACCGTATCTCCTTGTCAAGTAAAGGGGATTTGACGATCACTAAGAGACAGAAGATCTCGTTTAGGGTGTAACGACTAGGTCCAAAGTAGGACTTCTAACGTATTTCTTTCGAGAATCAAGCCTCCATAGTTCTAACTCAAACAAACAATCAAACTAACACAAACAATGGTCAAACCCGGATTCACGGTTTACTTAAGTATCTCTTGCGAGAATCAGACCAATCGTAGTTCAGGTTTATTAAAAAAAAATAGGAAATTAATGGGGATATCATTGAGATGTGTTGTCTCTTTGCTGGGGGTTGCATTGAGATGCATTGTCTCTTTGCTGGGGAGGAGATTGACATGAGCAATTTATTTATGAGAACGGGCAAATGAGCTCAATTGCTTGAACTTCCTACGTATCCCTTACAGGAATCAAGTCAGAGCGTAATTTTGGGGAGGTACGACTCGAGTGCCCGGGAAGACCAGGGGTTGTTGGGTTTTGATGCATCATACGCAGCGGAATAAACAGATAAAATCAAACACCCAAGAGCCCGGATCCGTGCATGTTGATTAAATTAAATACAAGATGAAAGAAACATACCTTTGAAGATCGAATCCATGAACATGGACTTTAAGGTGTTAAAGCAAACACCCTCTATCAGTATCTACACGTCGAACAGATATCAAGAACACCTTCTTGATCTGGATTGCTAGACAAGGCTTGATGAAGAAACGATTTCTTCATAGGAATTATTTTGCTCCATTGATTATTGAGTTATGATGATTCTAAATCTCAAAACTAATAATCCCCTCTATATTTGTGTAATTGTTTCTCAAACAACATGTTATGATTTCTAAAATCAACCATTAGGTTTCTCAAACCCGACTGCACACATATATAATAGGGTATAAACCTAATTCCTTTTGGGATCAGAATTCCTTGTCAAACAAGAGATCTGAACAAACTGTTTTCCATCTGGAAAAACCATCCGTACGGATTGGTTGGGTGGCTCCCAAACCATCCGTACGGATCCTTCCAGTAGGATCCATTTTTTCCCATTTTCTGTGCCTTATTCAATCTGTTCTATTGTGTGTGACCCAATAGGATTATACTAAGTTGGCAACGAGTCCGAACGAGTCAGAACCCGTAAGTCATAAGCGGACTCTAGCAAGCCATTATGACTACCCAATTAGTATAACTTTGAAATCCCAAAGTAACCTTATAGAACATATCACAATCCCTTTGTCACACGATATCATATTGGACATAAGTCATGGTCCATGTCAACTTATGTTGTCCAATGCTTCCTCGATCCCGAGTAGATTGATATGAGCAAATAACATTGAACGCTTCAATTCATTTGGGCACGGCCGTACACTATTATCAATCTCACTCATCGAGTGGCCAATCAGATATCTCTCTTGAGAGAGGGACAAATTCCATCTTGACTTATCATTCTTCCCAACAGGAATCTGATTATGCCAATCGTAGCCTTTATAACCACCCGGTTAGGGGTAGCGTTTGAGTACGTCAAACATAATGTTCATCATGTGGAAGACTATGATAATCTCAGGTCTACGGATAAATGATATAATTATTATGAGATTTAATTATGACATTTGACCATGACATAAATCTCATAACGGGTCTATCCAGTACTTGTTCTCCAACATGTACCCACAAGTTTAATCCGCATCCTATGCGCTATAATCATCATATGATTATCCATTAAACTCATGCTAGCCCTTCATAAGTGCTAGGGACAATGATCATTATAATAAACATGCAAAAGATATAATAATCGGGTTTGTTATCTCTATAACAATAAAGCTATGATATAACGCATAGGCCTTTCTCAAGGGCCTAGGGCATAATATCCAACAATCTCCCACTTGCACTAGGCCCAATCAAAGTGTATCCAATACCCATTGAGCTTAGTTATGATCTCCATCATAATTACAAACGAGCTTATGTAGGATAATTATCCTTGTTATTATCATAAGGTATTTTGTATATTTTGACATCTCCCATCTTTGATGATTTCTTGATTAAAATAGAAATGTCTGAGTATATGTCTAGATAAAATATTAGTCCCTTGACTTGTGTAATAAAGATTATTGACACAATGAAGGTACATTAAATTAGTGACACTAGAAACGATTTCTAGTTTACTAATTAAAATCTTAATCTTAACATTTTTCTAGTTGCATCTCATGCGACTAGATACTTAACCTTTTGTAGAATAGTAATGGCCCATTTAGAACTCTTCTAACACTATTATTAGACGTAAACATGTATTTATACTGCAATATTTATCTTTGTTGGTTTGTAAGAATGCATATATGTAACTATTACAAGTCATCTTTTATTCCATCAAAGATCAAGAATGCATCCTTTAGTTCCTTTTAGAGAACATAAGAGTGTTTCTTAACTAGTGACTCTCACTAGGATCCGATTGGTATCATCTCATCATACTCCAAGTATATGAGACATTCAGTCTTAATACATTTACATGGCTTACATGATAGATTCAATTGCCGAAGCATATGGAATCCTAATCATGTACTCTTGCTCATTAGTCTTCCAGTAAGACTAAATCTTGCAAAGATTAATGCCATTAGACTTTTGCAAGTGACCTCTCCAAGAGTCTTACATAGTGAACCTTTCACTATATTGTCAATATTAGTACTTTGACTTTAACCAATCAACCTTTTAGATTTATCTCCAAAAATCAGTCCAAGGATTAGGCGGCTTCATCCAAGTCTTTCATTTAGAAACTCTTCCAAAATGATTTATATATCAACCATATATATATTAGACTATAAATAATATTACGCTCCCACTAAATTTATTGTAATCACAAGTCTCATCTTTGATGAATTTCAAACTCTTTGAATACTTCATCAAAATGAAATTTCACTCCAAGTAGTTTGCTTCAATCCATCTCATGGATTTTTTCAACTTGCATATTTTATTAGAATTTTATTTATCAAAACTTTTAGGTTGTATCAAACACATCCTAAAGTATGTTCCTGTTAAGGAATGCTATTTTGATATCCATTTGTCATATTTCATATTCAAAATATAAGGTCATGACAAGAAGAATTCTAATAATATTAAGCATGACTACAGGTGATAAATTTTCATCATAATCTACATTATAAATTAACTTTTCTCAATTAGTCGTGCTTTATCAGTATGCACCTTGCGATCCATGTCCGTTTTCTCCAAGAAAACTCATTTTCTATCGTATGGTTTTTAAGCCTTAGGGTAGAACAATCAAGTTCGAAACTTAATTATGATACATGGATTGCACTTTTAGACTTTATGATTCCAAGTCATTGATCTAAATCCGGAGCGGACTTTGCATCTTGATAGGTAATAGGTCAATCATTCACAATGATATCTTCCCAATTACTTTCTATTACGAGAAATGAATATTTCTAGTTATAGATAGTATCCTATCAGTTATGTAAATTTCTTGTGTATACTTGAACGAATTTCCACAACTCCTTGTGAAACTTTGTTCAACTTCCATCTTAAGTTTCATGTCATTTTCTGGGTCTCGAACTCTTCGAGATACATTTTACTCCCACTAGTTCTTTAGAGAAAAACGATTAATCTAGAAAGTGCTATTTAGAGTAACAAAAACGATTTGTACTCTTTAAAGGGTATAAAATTAATATCATTAAGGTATCTCATAAAATACATTTATTAGATTTAGGTGTGATTTTGACCAAGACAAAACTTTTCTCAAAAGTATCACATCACAAATCTTTATGAAAGACAAACCAAGTTTTCTTTCATTCCATATCTTATATGGTATAACGAACCTCCTTAGACGAATCTCAATTTAGTGTAAGCATAGCTGTTTCAAGCATATAATCCAGATGGTTAATTAAAGATCATTTTGACTTTTCATTAGGCGAAAAACAGCAGTTTGTAGACAATCTGCAGATTTCTGTTTTTCTTATTCAGCAGACTTTCTGCGGAATTCTCACAAAGTTCATGGTTCAAATATTTATTACTTTGATCTAATCAGAGTACATCGATACTTTTGCCATGAAATATCAAAATCCTTTCTAGCATTGTTACTTTAATGAACTACATACATCAATATGTATTAATCCAAAAGAGTACTTCCGTTCATTATAATTAATAAAAGGTGTCTCGATCAATTTCTAAGATTCACATAAATCACATGATTCGAAATCATGTGAATTTAAAAGTCCATCCCATAGAATTTTAGATATGTGTTTCTTATTGTTGATTTAGACATCAATGACTTACGAATGTAACGCTTACATCCTTAGATTTAGATTTTTATTATTTACGTTATACTTATTATTTTGTTCTTCCAAGATAAGGATATAAAGTCTCATTTTTATGATTTAGCAATACAATAAAGCAAATCATATTTAATGGAACACTTTCTTATTCGAAATAAGAAATATCCAAAATCTTTCAATGAAGAAACCAAAATAATATTTCTAGTTAAAGTAGGAACATCACAACATTGTTCTAAGCAATTATGAACCCACTGGGTAAAGACACTTTGCAAGTTCCTATGATCAATGTTGCAACCATTGCATCATTATCAACACATAGGTTAATTTTTACCCTTTTAAGTAGAAATTTAACATAAATACTTGAAGTGGTAGTCCTACTACACTTCCTTTTGATCTTTTAATTCAAATTGTAATTCTTTCAATGGTCAATCATATTGCCATGGTAGCAATTATATCATTTGGATTTTATGTTTAGCCACAAAAGTTTCCTTTAGGCTTGACAACTTTTGTCTTGCCTTTATCTTAAATCCTTGTCCTTATTAATCTTTAGAGTTTGAGAATGTTTCCATTTGATATTAAGACATAGCACTTTAAACATCGAATGTCGCTTATGAATTAATATCAAATCCGTTGTTAGTTCCAAACTAACTTGATTATCAAGCCAACTAAGGTAATTAATATGTCTCTCCATGTTCAAAACATGAGAACTTATTAATATACCTTTCATTCATCACATGAATGTTAGGTTCTTAATCAATTTCAAACTTTATTTGCCTTTCTTGCTTGTAGGAGCGCTTCCTATATAATTGCTTATCGCATAAGCATTCATATGTTTCAGATACTTCTAAAGTTCCGATCATATGACAGCAAGTTGTAGGACAGTTGACATCTATAGAATCATCCACATGTTTCTAATCAATGTCTTTGTCCACCCTTAAGGCATAAGGTTTCTTAGGAATAGGATTTATTAAGAATTCATAAATTCCGTTCTTGCTTTGGAACAATTCTTAAGCTCATGACTAGGTTAAGGAAGTTAATCTTATTCTCTTTAAGTGGGGTCTATTGCAGTGATTATACATGATTATAGTTTAAGACATTCTACAAAATATGCAAATAAATATACACATATATTTCATACCATTATCATTTAGAGACATTTAATGTATTTCATAATACTCTCACTAAATTATACACCTTCAAATACAACAATTGTATAATATAATTTAAGTGGGCTAAGATCCATATTTCACCTAACTTTGAGTCGGCTAGTACACGACTGCTCAAAATAGGTTATTTAGGTAGATAACTCTTTATCAATCACATCATATATGACTCTTAGATCTTTTATGAGATTGTTAGACATCTTATGTCAAACATGTTTTAATCTCATCTGTGCCTTAGGCCCAAAACTGTTTTGATAGCCCAATTAAGTCAAACCATTTTAAACGTATAGGAAACTCTGATTCACTCATCTTGCTCATAGATGAATAGAATTAATGCGCCTACGCTAGGGCGTAACCCACATAAAACTACCCATGTACTCACAAGTGATCATGGATTGGCACTTGACTTAAGTTTTAAGAAGGTTTATTTGCTTAGAGATATGGATCATATATTTAATTATGCCAAACATAATATAATATAGTCTTTTCATAATGATGTTAACTAATCCAATTAATTAACAGAAGAAAAATCTTGTGATTTAATTATGAAGCAACATAGTGGGGACGGAATCTAAATTATTTGTAAACAATTTACAGATTGGATATTACACTCGCATTCCCAGAAACAAGGCGTAAGCCTGCCATTAGTTCATGCAATGAATTAATCCAAATTTAGTTTCCTTCTCTTGCAAACGATTTGCACTTTGTATAGGGATAAATTCTGAAACTTTGAGATTACACTAACCTTAAAATCCTTTAAGATTATGATCTCAGTAACTGTCTGGACTTATGAACTGAAATCTGTTTCAGGAAACACGGTTTCCAAAACCTGCCGTCTGAAACAGATCGGAATCAGTAATGCCCAAACCATCCGTACGGATGTTTCTGGAAGCATCCAGATTTATCCATACAGCTCTTTCATACAGGTCACATAAACTCTGAACTCTTCAGAATCCTAAAACTGTATCCGCAGAGCATCTTGAAATTGAAAGCACAAACCGCACGGCCAAAAATAAGCCAAAAGGCATCAACATTTCCATGCTAAGATCAAGAAACCAAGCAACTTCTCTATACGGTCGAAACTAAGCCAAAAGGCATCCACATTCCCGTATAGATTGGATACTTGTTTCAAGATCTTTCATTGTCTCTTAATCTCACAGATTACAGCAGTTCTAAACTCTTTAGAACTCTGATTTCTGCAATTCCTTTTGAATTCTTCGGCTGAAAACTGTTTCAGGAAACACGGTTTCGAAAACCAGCCGTCTGAAAGCAGTTTCCAGTTTCCAGATTCGAATTCTGTAAACAATTTACAGAATAATTTGAACACCAGAAAACAAAATTAAATCTGAGAATTTCCAAACTATCCGTACGGATCAGTTTGGCATCATTCAAACCATCCATACGGATCCATTTGTAGGATCCCAGATTTCCAGTTTTTTCAGAATTTCAGAAATTCGACCAAATCCAATATCATGTTTATACATAATCAGATTACAGAAACATGAATTTACAGATTACGAATTTAATTAGATCTAATCAATACCATGAATAAACAATTTATTACATACACAAATTAGATCCAAATTATCAATACACATAATCCAATTATTTATTGATATCCCAAACATGCAATTATTCATATGGATCAAATCAATACAATAATTACATAATCCCCATATTCATGCTCATAAATTTTATATCTCATATATAAAACTCAAATCACACATTCATCTTATTATCATGTAGATATTATATAATCGAATTAAACAATTTCAACATGATATACTAAAATAATCAACAATGAACGGGGCTCTGATACCACTGTTGGGTTTTGATGCATCATGCACAGCGGAATAAACAGATAAAATCAAACACCCAAGAGCCCGTATCCGTGCATGTTGATTAAATTAAATACAAGATGAAAGAAACATACCCTTGAAGATCGAATCCATGAACATAGACTTTAAGGTGTTAAGGAAACACCCTCTATCAGTATCCACACGTCGAACGGATATCAAGAACACTTTCTTGATCTGGATTGCTAGACCCAAGGCTTGATGAAGAAACGATTTCTTCATAGGAATTATTTTGCTCCATTGATTATTGAGTTATGACGATTCTAAATCTCAAAACTAATAATCCCTTCTATATTTGTGTAATTGTTTCTCAAACAACATGTTATGATTTCTAAAATCAACCATTAGGTTTTTCAAACCCGACTGCACACATATATAATAGGGTATAAACCTAATTCCTTTTGGGATCAGAATTCCTTGTCAAACAAGAGATCTGAACAAACTGTTTTCCATCTGGATAAACCATCCGTACGGATTGGTTGGGTGGCTCCCAAACCATCCGTACGGATCCTTCCAGCAGGATCCAGTTTTTCCCGTTTTCTATGCCTTATTCAATCCGTTCTATTGTGTGTGACTCAATAGGATTATACTAAGTTGGCAACGAGTCCGAACGAGTCAGAACCCGTAAGTCATAAGCGGACTCTAGCAAGCCATTATGACTACCCAATTAGTATAACTTTGAAAGCCAAAAGTAACCTTATAGAACATATCACAATCCCTTTGTCACACGATATCATATTGGACATAAGTCATGGTCCATGTCAACTTATGTTGTCCAATGCTTCCTCGATCCCGAGTAGATTGATATGAGCAAATAACATTGAACGCTTCAATTCATTTGGGCACGGCCGTACACTATTATCAATCTCACTCATCGTGTGGCCAATCAGATATCTCTCTTGAGAAAGGGACAAATTCCATCTTGACTTATCATTCTTCCCAACAAGAATCTGATTATGCCAATCGTAGCCTTTATAAACACCCGGTTAGGGGTAGCGTTTGAGTACGTCAAACATAATGTTCATCATGTGGAAGACTATGATAATCTCAGGTCTAAGGATAAATGATATAACTATTATGAGATTTAATTATGACATTTGACCATGACATAAATCTCATAACGGGTCTATCCAGTACTTGTTCTCCAACATGTACCCACAAGTTTAATCCGCATCCTATGCGCTATAATCATCATATGATTATCCATTAAACTCATGCTAGCCCTTCATATGTGCTAGGGACAATAATCATTATAATAAACATGCAAAAGATATAATAATCGGGTTTGTTATCTCTATAACAATAAAGCTATGATATAACGCATAGGCCTTTCTCAAGGGCCTAGGGCATAATATCCAACAATCTCCCACTTGCACTAGGCCCAATCAAAGTGTATCCAATACCCATTGAGCTTAGTTATGATCTCCATCATAAATACAAACGAGCTTATGTAGGATAATTATCCTTGATATTATCATAAGGTATTTTGTACATTTTGACATCTCCCATCTTTGATGATTTCTCGATTAAAATAGAAATGTCTGAGTATATGTCTAGATAAAATATTAGTCCCTTGACTTGTGTAATAAATATTATTGACACAATGAAGGTACATTAAATTAGTGACACTAGAAACGATTTCTAGTTTACTAATTAAAATCTTAATCTTAACATTTTTCTAGTTGCATCTCATGCCACTAGATACTTAACCTTTTGTAGAATAGTAATGGCCCATTTAGAACTCTTCTAACACTATTATTAGACGTAAACATGTATTTATACTGAAATATTTATCTTTGTTGGTTTGTAAGAATGCATCTATGTAACTATTACAAGTCATCTTTTATTCCATCAAAGATCAAGAACGCATCCTTTAGTTCCTTTTAGAGAACATAAGAGTGTTTCTTAACTAGTGACTCTCACTAGGATCCGATTGGTATCATCTCATCATACTCAAAGTATATGAGACATTCAGTCTTAATACATTTACATGGCTTACATGATAGATTCAATTGCCGAAGCATATGGAATCATAATCATATACTCTTGCTCATTAGTCTTCCAGTAAGACTAAATCTTGCAAAGATTAATGCCATTAGACTTTTGCAAGTGACCTCTCCAAGAGTCTTGCATAGTGAACCTTTCACTATATTATCAATATTAGTACTTTGACTTTAACCAATCAACCTTTTAGATTTATCTCCAAAAATCAGTCCAAGGATGTAGGCGGCTTCATCCAAGTCTTTCATTTAGAAACTCTTTCAAAATGATTTATATATCAACCATATATATATTAGACTATAAATAATATTACGCTCCCACTAAATTTATTGTAATCACAAGTCTCATCTTTGATGAATTTATTGTAATCACTATCGTATGGTTTTTAAGCCTTAGGGTAGAACAATCAAGTTCGAAACTTAATTATGATACATGGATTGCACTTTTAGACTTTATGATTCCAAGTCATTGATCTAAATCCGGAGCGGACTTTGCATCTTGATAGGTAATAGGTCAATCATTCACAATGATATCTTCCCAATTACTTTCTATTACAAGAAATGAATATTTCAAGAAACCAAGAAAGTAGTCCATGTGGCCGAAACTAAGTAATAGATGGTCTCGAAGAACGTAGGCCAATTGCATTCACAATTCCACATGGATCTCCAAACTTGAATCAAGAACTTTGTTTCTCAATTTTAGCAATTATGAACTCTTCATAATTCTAACTTCGTTTTATCTTTGAATCTTTGATTGCGATCAAGTTTGGGAAACACAGTCTCGATGAACGTAGGCTAACCATCTAAACCTTTATCCAATCTTAGAATCACAAGACTAAAACAAATAGGAAAATTAAACCCCAAGATCCACACCCAAACCCCAAGCAGAACCCCAACCAAAACACAAGGTCCGGTCGGGTCTTGCATGGGTCTGATCCGACCCCTTCGAAAAATCAAAATTTTTAAAGTTCCAAATTTTATCTCAAATTGTTTTTCCCAATTCAATTAGGATTTGGTGTTCTTGGTGATCCAATCACCATGATCATCAAAACCTTGAATAAACAATTCATGAATCCTTAGATTATCAAAACTTTGATCCAATCAAAAATTGATAACCCAAACATTTTTAAATCCACCATATTTTTTATTGCGATTGAATAGTGCGATTAAAGTTTACAAAATAATAAACCACATAAAATCCATATAACACACAAATAATCATAATCCCAATATTCAAATCATGCTAGGCACATAAACAAACAATTTATATACACACAACATGATTATGTATTGAAATAATCAACATGAACGGGGCCTGATACCACTGTTGGGTTTCTTAGTAACATGCGCAGCGGAATAAAGCATTTAAAAATTTTCATGAAACCCAAAGCCCATAGATCCATTCATATGATTAAGTCAAATACATGCATAATGAATACTAGAATACTAGCCCTTTATGACTTTGATTTTACAACCTGGAATTCGGTGGAGGCTTGAAAGCTTGATCACGAACAGAGCAAGAACATGAACTTTGAAGATGATGAGTTTCACCCTCTAGCGGTATCAACACCATGAACGAATATCAAGAACACTTGATCTTGGTTGCTAGACCAAATTATGAAACACAATTTCGCAATTGTAAAGACTATATGGAATTATGAATTTCTTGATCTTTGATTCTAAATCTCTAATCAAGAATATTGTATCCTCAAACCACTAGGTTTCATATGCTTAATGGCTGGTGAAAAGATGCTTATATAGGTCTTAGTCCTTAACCCTTAAGGACCTAGGTTTCCTAAATCCCGCCACCCAATTAAGGCATAAACTTTTTGTCCAAGCAGCTCTGGCACGGTCGTGCCCTATAATTGGCACGGTCGTGCCAATTAGTGCGCGCCTGCCATCCATCTACTGATTATTGGCATGGTCATGCTATATAATCGGCACGGCCGTGCCTAGCACGGTCGTGCTTCATAACTAGCACGGTTGTGCCATCTGGTTCGAGCCTTCTGTCTTTCTGCCAATTATTGGCACGGTCGTGCTTTATAATCGGCACGGTCGTGCCAGACCAAAAAAACCCATTTTTCCATAATTCCAATTCAGACCTTTTGGATTCGTTCTATTCGTGTGTGACCCTCTAGGATTACACTAAGTTGGCAATGGGTCCAAACATGACCCCATAAGATATGATTAGGTTCTAGAAAACCGTCATACCTACCCAAATAGTGTAACTAGATACAAGTTCGCATTCCATTTAGAACATGTCACAATCCCTTTGTTCACGATGTCATTGAACACAAGTCATGGTTAACAAGTCAACTTGTATTGTTCAATACTTCCTCGATTCTGAATATGTTGATAATCCAAATGCCATTGATCCAATCAATTCGTTTGAGTCCGGCCGAACATTTCATCAACATCATTCCTACAAGGGGCCCAAGCTTGACATCTCTCCGAAGAGGGACAAATCCAACTTAGCTTATTATTCTTCCCTACATGAATCCGATTATGCCAATCATACCCTTTATAACTTCCTGGTTAAAGGTAGCGTTTGAATATGTCAAACATAAAGTTCATCAAGTGGAAGACTATAATAAATTCATGTCTAAGGATTCAAATGACATAACTAATATGAGATATTTATATATGACATTAACCATGATATAAATCTCATAGAGCGGGTCATGTCCAGTACCTTGTTCCAAACAAGTACCCATAAATCTAACATGATCATCCCATGATCATTTAGCCTTTATACTAGTGCTTAACAAGTACTAGGGACGGATATTATTATAAGTAAACATGAACAACAATAATAATCAAAAAATCTCTTTATTAATATGAATAAAATGATAACATACAATGTTTAACAAACGTGCCTAGGGCACCAACACCAACAATCTCCCACTTGCCTTAGGCCTAATCTCCCATGTGTCTAATACACATGGACCTAACATGACCATCATGTTTAGCTTGTGGAAGTCCCTTTATTAGCGGGTCCACAACGTTATCATCAGTAGGTACTCTGCATATATTTACGTCTCCCCTATCAATGATTTCTCGAATGATATGAAAATGCCTAATTATGTGTTTGGATTTCTGATGTGCCCTTGGTTCATTTGCTTGAGAAATAGCACCATTATTATCACAATAAAGGTCTATTGGATTAGCAATACTAGGAACCACTTCAAGTTAAATAATGAACTTCTTAATCCAAACAGCTTCTTTTGCAGCATCCGATGCAGCAATATACTCAGCTTCCGTTATAGAATCAGCGACTATACTCTGCTTGGAATTCTTCCAGCTTACAGCTCCACCATTTAACATGAACACAAAACCCGATTGTGATTGACTATCATCTCTGTCAGTTTGGAAGCTTGCATCCATGTAACCATTTACAACGAGATCATCTTCCATTCCTCCATAGATCAAAAACAAATATATAGTCCTTCTCAAGTACTTAAGAATCGCTTTTACAGCCATCCAGTGATTCTCGCCGGGGTCAGATTAATATCTACTCGTCATGCTCAAAGCATAAGATACATCTGGCCTAGTACATATCATGGCATACATGATGGATCCAATTGCTGAAGCATATGGAATCTCACTCATTTTCTCACGCTCATCTTTTGTCTTAGGACATTGAGTCTTGCTTAGAGAAACTCCATGTAACACTGGTAAGGTTCCTCTATTAGAGTTTTCCATGCGGAATCTTCTAATGACCTTGTCAATGTATGTACTTTGGCTTAAACCAATTAGCTTCTTTGATCTATCTCTATAGATCTTAATGCCAAGGATATATGCGGCTTCACCCATATCTTTCATTGCGAAGCACTTTCCTAACCAAGTCTTTAAAGACTGAAGTGTAGGAATGTCGTTTCCAATAAGCAATATGTCATCCACATATAAAATAAGGAATAGCACTATGCTCCTACTAATCTTCTTGTATACACAAGGTTCATTTTCATTCTTGATAAAGCCAAACTCTTTGACTGATTCATCAAAACAGAGATTCCAACTCCTATAAGCTTGCTTCAATCCATAGATGGATTTCTGCAATTTGCATACTTTAGAACTTTGTTCAAAACCCTCGGGTTATGTCATATAGACATCCTCTTGCAAGTTACTGTTATGAAAGGCGGTTTTGACATCCATCTACCATATCTCATAGTCATGATATGCGGCAATGGAAAGCAAAATTCTTATAGACTTGATCATTGCTATGGGTGAAAAGGTTTCATCATAGTCAATACCATGAACTTGCCTATAACATTTCGCTACAAACCTAGCTTTGTAAGTTTGCACCTTCCCTTCCATGTCAGTCTTCTTCTTGAAGACCCATTTGCATCCTATGGTTTTTACACCTTCGGGCGCATCAATCAAGTTCCAAACTTGATTATCTTGAATGGATTGCAATTCGGATTCCATCACTCCAAGCCACTTATCCGAATCAGGAGAAGACATCGCCTCTTGGTAGGTGGTCGGTTCATCATTCTCAATGATCTCCACCTCATTACTATCCGTTACGAGAAAACCATATCTCTCGGGCTCGGATCGTAACCTACCAGATCTGCGAGTTACTTATGTATTCTGAACAGGCTCCATAACTCCTTGTGGGACTTGTTCTTGTTCCACTATTGGTTCAATGTCATTTTCTGGGTCTCGAACCTTTTCGAGATTTACTTTACTCCCACCGATTTCTTTGGAGAGAAACTCTTTCTCTAGAAAGACACCAGTTCGGGCAACAAAAACTTTATTGTCCGTTCGGTTGTAAAAGTAATATCCTTTAGTTTCCTTAGGATATCCCACGAAAATACATTTATCAGATTTATGTGCAAATTTGTCAGAGACTAGTCTTTTGACAAAAGCTTCGCAACCCCAAATCCTCATGAAAGATAAACTAGGTTTCTTTTCGCTCCACATCTCATATGGAGTCTTTTGAACCGATTTAGTTGGAACACGATTTAGTGTGAAAGCATCGCTTTCTAGAGCATAACCCCAAAAGGATATTGGAAGATCAACTTCACTCATTATTGATCGAACCATGTCCAACAAAGTCTGATTCCTCCTGTCGGACACACCATTCCATTGTGGTGTTCCGGGTGGATTTAATTGTGAAACTATTCCACAATTCTTTAGATGATCATCAAATTCTTGACTTAAGTATTCTCCACCTCGATCCGATCGAAGTGCTTTAATACTTTTTCCAAGTTGTTTTTCTACTTCATTTTGAAATATTCTAAATATCTCAAATGCTTCACTTTTGTGTTTCATTAGGTAAACATACTCAAATCTACTATAATCATCAGTGAAGGTTATGAAGTATTGAAATCCTCCCCTAGCATTGCTACTTAGTGGTCCGCATACATCCGAATGTATCGACCCCAATAAGTCGCTTGCCCTTTCACCTAACTTGGTAAAAGGTGTCTTAGTCATTTTTCCAAGAAGACACGACTCGCAAGTATCATATGATCAAGGTCACATGAACCCAAAAGACCGTCCCCATGGAGTTTGAGATACGCTTCTCATTAATATGACCAAGACGGCAATGCCACAAATAAGTATGATTTACATCATTAGGTTTAGATTTATTATTTATATGATAGACATTTTCATTATTTTCATTCTTGACATCAAGGCCATAAAGACCATTAAATGAATTTGCAATACCATAAAGCACATCATTTAAATAAATAGAAAATCTCTTATTCTCAATAAGAAAATTAAAACCTTCATTATCAAAACAAGAAATTGAAATAATGTTTCTACTTAAATCCGGTACATAATAGCAATTGTTCAAAACAAGTATTAAACCGGAAGGTAAAGTGACTTCGTAAGTCCCTACGGCTAATGCAGCAACTCTTGCTCCATTCCCAACGTGTAGGTCTACTTCACCCTCTTTAAGTAGTCTCCTATTCTTTAGACCCTGAACATTTAAACAAATGTGAGAACCACATCCGGTATCCAATACCCAGGAATCAGTGGTAGAAATGAGAATATCTATCATATAGATACCTAAAGTCGACTCAGTCCCACTTCTCTTCTTCTTCTTTTGCTATTCCTTAAAAGCCTTGCAATTACGTTTTCAATGACCAATTTCTTGACAATGGAAACAAATTGCATCCTTTTGTGAATCGGGTTTTGCCTCTGAAGCCTTGGTAACCTTTGCCTTACTTATCTTGGGTTTGGCAACATTTGCCTTACCCTTTCCTTTTGCACTAGCCTTCTTTCCATCATGAACCAAGATCACAGGAGAACTTTTCTCCACAATCTTCATCTCCGCAGTTTTAAGCATATTATGCAACTCGAAGAGATTCTTAACCATTCCATGCATGTTATAATTCATCACAAACTGATTATAACTTTTAGGCAATGAATTAAGAATGAGATCCGTGGCTAGCTCCAATGAAATTGGATAGACAAGTTTCTCAAGATACTCTACATAGCCTTTCATCTTAAGCATGTGAGGACCCACTTATTGCCCTTCACTCATTTTGTAAGAAGTGAATGCAACAATGGTTTTATACCTCTCTTGACTAGTTGCTCTTGAAACATGTCTCTTAACTCTACGCCTATCTCATAGGCTTCCAAATATTCCAAACTTTGTTGGAGTTTTGAGCACATAGTCGCGAGCATGATACAACTCACATCTCTAGAATCATTACGATGCTTCTTGTGATTGTCTTTATCTTCCCTAGGGGCATTGGCTTCAGGTTCAACAGGAATAGGCCCATCGAGAATGTACAACTTATCCTCTTGCCTAAGAACTATTCTTAGGCTACGGATCCAATCCATAAAGTTCGTACCATTCTCTTGAAGCTTATCCTTCTCAAGGATCGATCGCAACAAAATTGATAGAGTGTTGGTTGTCATTATCTACAATTATGCAACAAAAAAAAAATCAAAATTTAATAAGTACCAATTTCATTAAAGAAATAAACAATGTATTTTTCCAAAAAATACTCCCACTAAATTATATAACCTTCTTATACATCCAATGTATAACATAATTTAAATGGGCTAAGATCCAACTTTAGTTTAATTTCAAGTACGCTTTGGCGCACCGCTTAAAATCAAATTAATTAGGTAGACAATCATATCAATCATATCCCATATGACTCTTAGATCCTTTTTTGAGATTCTTTAAGAAATCCAATTTCAAAAAGCATGTTTAATCTCATCTTTGCCTTAAGCCCAAAACTGTTTTAACGCTTAATTAAGTCCAACCATTTTAAACGTATAGGAAACTCTTATTCACTCATATTGCTCATACATGAATAAAATCAATGCACCTCGCTTTAGCGAGCCCACATGAAAATACCATGTACTCATAATTGTTTTAATTATGGCATGGCAAGAGGACTTAAAACTTTCTTGAAGGTTTATCACATATATCATACAGCACATTTATGAGCATATAATATAAACATGTTATGCATCAAGTTTAGCCACTAAATTAATCATCATTAATTTAAGCATAATATTTATGTGTCATTAGTTTCTCTATAATTATGTGGATGAGACTATCTGAACTTTGGTTATCATCTCCAAATCAAGACAACAAGAAGTGCGGCCGAACTAAGCCATAAGGCAACCACAATTCCGCACTAATTCAAGAAACCAAGAAAGTAGTCCATGTGGCCGAAACTAAGTAATAGATGGTCTCGATGAACGTAGGCCAATTGCATTCACAATTCCACATGGATCTCCAAACTTGAATCAAGAACTTTGTTTCTCAATTTTAGCAATTATGAACTCTTCATAATTCTAACTTCGTTTTATCTTTGAATCTTTGATTGCGATCAAGTTTGGGAAACACAGTCTCGATGAACGTAGGCTAGCCATCCAAACCTTTATCCAATCTTAGAATCACAAGACTAAAACAAATAGGAAAATTAAACCCCAAGATCCACACCCAAACCCCAAGCAGAACCCCAACCAAAACACAAGGTCCGGTCGGGTCTTGCATGGGTCTGATCCGACCCCTTCGAAAAATCAAAATTTTTAAAGTTCCAAATTTTATCTCAAATTGTTTTTCCCAATTCAATTAGGATTTGGTGTTCTTGGTGATCCAATCACCATGATCATCAAAACCTTGAATAAAAAATTCATGAATCCTTAGATTATCAAAACTTTGATCCAATCAAAAATTGATAACCCAAACAATTTTAATTCCACCATATTTTTTATTGCGATTGAATAGTGCGATTAAAGTTTACAAAATAATAAACCACATAAAATCCATGTAACACACAAATAATCATAATCCCAATATTCAAATCATGCTAGGCACATAAACAAACAATTTATATACACACAACATGATTATGTATTGAAATAATCAACATGAACGGGGCCTGATACCACTGTTGGGTTTCCTAGTAACATGCGCAGCGGAATAAAGCATTTAAAATTTTTCATGAAACCCAAAGCCCATAGATCCATTCATATGATTAAGTCAAATACATGCATAATGAATACTAGAATACTAGCCCTTGATGACTTTGATTTTGCAACCTTGAATTCGGTGGAGGCTTGAAAGCTTGATCACGAACAGAGCAAGAACACGAACTTTGAAGATGATGAGTTTCACCCTCTAGCGGTATCCATACCACGAACGAATATCAAGAACACTTGATCTTGATTGCTAGACCAAATTATGAAACACACTTTCACAATTGTAAAGACTATATGGAATTATGAATTCTTGATCTTTGATTCCAAATCTCTAATCAAGAATATTGTATCCTCAAACCACTAGGTTTCATATGCTTAATGGCTGGTGAAAAGATGCTTATATAGGTCCTAGTTCTTAACCCTTAAGGACCTAGGTTTCTTAAATCCCGTCACCCAATTAAGGCATAAACTTTTTGTCCAAGCAGCTCTGGCACAGTCATGCCCTATAATTAGCACGGTCGTGCCAATTCATGCGCGCCTGCCATCCGTCTGCTGATTATTGGCACGGTCGTGCTTTATAATCGGCACGGCCGTGCCTAGCACGGTCATGATTCATAACCATAATGGTCGTGCCATCTGGTTCGAGCCTTCTGTCCTTCTGCCAATTATTGGCAAGGTCGTGATTTATAATCGGCACGGTCGTGCCAGACCAAAAAAAACCCATTTTTCCATAATTCCAATTCAGTCCTTTTGGATTCGTTCTATTCGTGTGTGACCCTCTAGGATTACACTAAGTTGGCAATGGGTCCAAACATGAACCCATAAGATATGATTAGGTTCTAGCAAACCGTCATACCTACCCAAATAGTGTAACTAGATACAAGTTCGCATTCCATTTAGAACATGTCACAATCCATTTGTCCACGATATCATTGAACACAAGTCATGGTCAACAAGTCAACTTGTATTGTTCAATACTTCCTCAATTCCAAATATGTTGATAATCCAAATGCCATTGATCCAATCAATTCATTTGAGTTTGGCCGAACATTTCATCAACATCATTCCTACGAGGGGCCTAAGTTTGACATCTCTCCGAAGAGGGACAAATCCAACTTAGCTTATTATTCTTCCCTACATGAATCCGATTATGCCAATCATACCCTTTATAACTTCTTGGTTAAAGGTAGCGTTTGAATATGTCAAACATAATGTTCATCAAGTGGAAGACTATAATAACTTCATGTCTAAGGATTCAAATGACGTAACTAATATGAGATATTTATATATGACATTGACCATGATATAAATCTCATAGAGCGGGTCATGTCTAGTACCTTGTTCCAAATAAGTACCCATAAATCTAACATGATCATCCCATGATCATTTAGCCTTTATACTAGTGCTTAACAAGTACTAGGGACGGAGATTATTATAAGTAAACATGAACAACAATAATAATCAAAACATCTTTTTATTAATATGAATAAAATGATAACATACAACATTTAACAAACGTGCCTAGGGAACCAACACCAACAGGTACAACTCGGCATTTCGAGAAGACCATGGGTAACAACACATTTACAATGAACTGACGGTTTGCGCAGCTCAAAGGAGGTACAACTCGGCATTTCGAGATGACCAAAGGTAACGACATAATTCAAAAGGACTGACGTTTTGCGCAATCCGGGGGGTACAACTCGGTATTTCCAGAAGACCAGGGGTAACATCACATTTACAATGAACTGACACTTTACGCAGCACAGGGGAGATACAACTCGGCATTTTGAGAAGACTAAAGGTAACCAATCAAATTTTGATGGCGAGATATAAATTTTCTTAAACTAAAATTGATTTGTCTATAATTGATGGTGAGATCTAAATTTTCCCAAACCGGAATTGTTTTGGGGTTAGTGCATCAGGGCGGTATAATTGCTCAATAACAAAAGTTAAACATTACAATGGGTCGCTAAGAGATACCATTTCTCAAGGCAAGCAGCATAGTTGCAAGTAAAAGTGGGAGAAAGATAACATGTGTGTATATTAAGGATACGCTGCATTCTGAGATGTGCCCAGATTCTCCTTCTTTTGATTTATTGTTTGATAGGATTTTTGTGTTTCACTGCGCAGTGAACCATTAATTTGGGTAATCCTTTGGTGCTGTGTTGAGCGTTGAAACCTCATTTTGTATCCATGTTCCTACTAAAAAGGGTTTTTGATTTTCTCACGATCCGGCTGCCTTGCTTTTGGAGTTACTGTGTGATGAAATTTTTGTGCCTCACTGCACAGTGAGCCATTGCTTTGAGTGGTGCAACTTCACTTTGGATCCCCGTTCAGATCTTTTGCTTTCAGCCCTGAGTCCTGCATAAGATTTTTTGCAGGTATATGGTCGTGCCTGAAGATTCAAGATGCCTACGTATCTCTTGCGAGAATCAGACCTGACGTAGTTTGAGTTTGGCAACTTGAACAGATTATATAGAAAAGGATGTCGGGAGATCACATTCCCGTGAGCATTTATATTGATGAGGAACCTTCTTGTGAGGACCCTGATGTGGCAGGGTGTGTGATGTGTACCTGCAAGAGATTTTGAGCAAACGAAATATATCTTGACATTAATGTGCTCGTATGTGTCATTCATGTGCAGCAAAAGTGTGATACACAAACATTGATTGAAATCTTTAAGATCGAGGGATTGAGAGAAAGAATAAGAGAAGAATACACTCTCTTTTCATTTTGCAACCATTTTTCTTTTAAAGTTCAGACGTCACTTTTTGCATGATGATTTTTTTTTTTATTGATTTTTTTTTTACACTTGTGCATTGCTTGCATCTCAAACTTTGCTTATTATGAATTAATAAGTGAGTGAAAGCATTATGAATGAATAGAGGGAGAATCATGAATGAAATGAATTGTGCACTTTTATTGTGAATTTTGCATTTTTGCGAAAATGAGGAATATGGAGATGTGTATGGTGAAACAAAGCCGAAAGTCTAGCGCTGGCACTCAAAATGTCAATTCCGAACACCCATTTAACGGTATATCTCCGGATGCTATGGCTGGGTCAGCCCTAGATGCCGGGTGAAGAAGCCCCATTTGTTCTTTCTGATATCATCCCCCAACATTCTTACTGATGGAGCCCCAGTATCTCTTAAGGATCAACCTCAGATGTTGGCTACGGAAGCCCCAGTCATGTTATAGGACAAGCCCCTGAATTTTTAGCAAATGAATCTCTTGTTGCACTTGAAGAGTGAATCATGATGTTCTGAATTGTCGTTTCGAGACAACTTCATGTTTTGGCATTTCATCCTCTGGGGGCTTAACTGTCATTGATAGTTTATCAAACATTCGATGATTTATTGTTAATCATGATTCACGGGTTCTAACACTCAATACTCCCTTTTTGAGGAATCAACTGTCATTGAGAGTTGTTCGGCGGGACACAATCCTGATATTACTGAAAAATGAGCTTAACTTTGCAGACCATACTGTCAATCCGAGATGGCACTGTGTTCTGATGATCCACACATAAGGAACCTAACTGTGTATGAGAGTTGTCCCACATCCTTGACGTCCTTGATCTCAAGAGTTACTGAAACTCATGATGCTTTTCAAAAGTTAACCTCATCATTTCCTGAGTCCCTTCAAAGGATCAACTGTTAATAAGAGTTGTTCTGTACCCTGGCATTTTACCAGCAGAATTTCTGTGTCACCCAGAACAAACCATTCTCAACAAATCATATTGTCATGAAGCCACATCATTACTTTTGAAGCAGAACCAAGACTCTGATATGCAGCCCCAGTTTGTGTTCATTCATTCGAAGTCACTTGCTGACATTGAGATTTTGAGATCTAAAGAATAGCATTCATTTGTCTCTTTTGCTGTGACAGCTTGCAAGAGTTGACTGGGGAAGGCACGAGGCTTGTGTTTTGTGAAAGCAAAAGGAAATCCCGGTGTGATCTTTGACATCGTGTTTACGCAAAAATGAGATAACGGAAGGATGAGAGTAGGGGGAAGCCCTAGACTCGGGAAAATATGCATGCTCACACATTGAAATCAAAGACTCAAGACTTGAACAAGCGTTAATGGTCAAGTGCCTCAAAATCAAATGGAACCTTCTAAAATCAGATTAGTATTTTAGGTTTGATTAGATAAGCTTGACAAATCATTTGAACAAAAATTAGACCATGACAAATTGACATGAGAACATCGTTGGGCATGTGTTATGTTTTGCGCCGCAGTTTGACCTCATTTGGTGAGAGGCCTTCGTTGTTGTCTTGCTTTCCAAGATTGGATACGTCGTTAAAGGTTGTACGACTTTTGGTTATTGGTCTCCCTCAGTGTAAGGGGTTGGTGGAGCATGTTGGTCTCCAACAAAAGTCACCAGTTGTCATCGTTGATGGTACTTTGCCCAAAGTCGAAAGATCAAGATATTTTTTAGTGCAGATTGGCCTCGTATGCGCGGTGCTTCTTGAAACTGATGATGTCATATGAGATTGTCTGACCCTCGGTCCATGTCTCATCTTTATGTAACAAGTGATGAAGTCTTCAGTTTGAATTGCTAACTGTTGTCGTTGAAGGCACACATATAAACTTGAAGTGTCACGATAACTTTTCCAAAACAATTGAATTAAACAATAAAGCAAATGGAATATGTACAAAAATAAATAAATAATGTTTCTTCTTCCTTTTTTTTTTACCTCCCCTTTTTTCTCTCTTTCATTTTATTTTATTTTTTCACTCAAGAAGAAACATAATAACTTCTGAAGCATAAATTTTTTTTACAAAATGCGATTAAGTGAGATTAATTGTTTGAGGGTCCAAATCTATAAGATACGCGATTAAGAAGGCACTTGGTTATAAGGCAAGTTCATTGACTGAAAACACATATTACATGACATGCAAGAGAATAAAAGCACGAAAACAAAGACACACTCTAGACTTAGAAGAGAAAAAAGATGTTAGCACATTACTAAGCGATACGCAAAAATGGACATGATTAGGAGTAGGGGCAGTGAGCCCAGTCACAAGAAAAAAGAGATTCATGCACTAGAGGCTAAAAATCTCCAAGAGTAATCAAAAATGTTGTAGCCTTGCAAGCTAGCAAACCAAAAGTCTATCCATTTCTTACTTACGCCGTTGGAGTGAAAAGCAACGGCCTCGGGAGTCTGTGAGCCCAAGTAAAAACATTCCCTTATCAAAGTCAAGTTTGAGGTTTACCTACCACCTCGTTGTCGATGAGGTTTCTGAATTGCATTCTTAAGATACTAGCATGAATCTGTATCATGTCCCAGATATCGGTGGTATTTGTAGTACTACAGGAAGTCCCAACCTTTAGGCAATGGCTAGGGTGATAAATATTTCTCCATAGGTTTCAAAAGTCCATGAGCAACTAACACACGTAAGATTTTAGACATTGGGGCACCAAAGTTGTCAAACACCCGATTTGCTGCCGATGTGGGCTTCTCTATGACCTCCTCATCAATGAGGTTTTGGATGGCATGCCGAAAAGAGAAAAATTGTTTGTGTCATTTGATTGATGATACCGGCAGAAGGCAGTAGACTCCCATCGCTTGGGCAGGTTGTTCGGTGGCTTGTATCTTTCCATCAGTTTCAGAAAGCCTTTGTTCGTGAGGTCATGGTAAACCGTAATTATTAGAGCATCAGCTCATCAAAATTCCTATCATGGCGGCTAAACCTCCTCAACTTAACTTATCCCTCCTTGGAGCAAATGCCAGAATTTGGGTTTATTCTTAAAAGTTAAGTTCTGGTGCGAGACTTTGAGAACCAAGACTTTGTATCATGTTCGAACTCGGTCCATACACATTGCATTTTCCATTGAGGATTTTCCTTTTCCAAACCCTAATGTGAGGAAGTGTTTTGATCCCAGTATGTTGGGCCATTTCAATGAAGGAGGTAAAAGTTGGGATGGTGTCTTGAGTGGGGTTTGGACAAGTGTATGGTACTTGGTTAGAGGCTCCATCTTTGGGCAAGGTGGATATTTCTTGTGGTAGAACATGGGATGCCATGGTTTTTGGAACAACAAGTGAATGGGAGTCTTTGAGTCCCATGCGGCCTTCATTCTGTAAGAGGGCTGTCACATGGTCTATCATTCCTCTTGATGCCTTGGAGATACTCATACATGTATTATGTCTGGGCTTTCAATTGCTTCCCTAACCATTGCTCCATTGCATACCCCGGTTAAAGTGTGTGTGAGCCCTCAGTCGAGTTTGATGATGTCTATTCTTTGTTGGCCATGATTGATGAAGAAGACCGGAGTAGAGCTTGATCAAAGTGGCGCTTGAAATGGACCTCAAATGTCGCGCTAGGGAACATAAGAATTCTCCCTCTACAGACGGATGAAAAGGAAACCTATTTTAGATTTTAGGGGAATGAAACTTTATGTGAATAATGGGAAAAACTATGAACTAAAGAAGCTAATTTTTTTATTATTTTTTTCAAAATTTGAAGCGCAAGCAACGCACAAACCTATGAATGTCGGACAAGCACCTTTTTCGTTTTGACACGTATTTATATTAAATCCTGGAATAGTGGATACCGTCTCCAAAGTATAGACCAACGTTTTTCACCTGTACTATTGGCCGTCCAAGCCCCTAGCGACGGGCCTATACTCTTTTTGGGATCCACCATTCGGTTACGGTCTATGTGAGGGTATTGGCAATTTCAAGTCAATCCAAGAATCCACATGATATCCACAATTGAAGTCGTTTATAACCTTTCTTTTGGAACTCATAGGATTGAAGGAAATTGCTAGACAAAAACCCGGCATGAAGTCAAGGACGTGTCTTTTGAAAACATGGACTCGAGGCTTCGTAGGTAAGGCTAGGCTTACACCCATCGCAACGACAAGTAGGCGCGCTTGGGGTAGGAATGTCAACCGCGGACCCTATCGGGAAGTCGAGATGAGATCCCTTATGTCCTCGGGTACCACTCCCTAAGGTTTGTACGGTTCTACATCGCAACAGTTCGAAAAATGTGCATGTGTGTGAGGTATATACACTTTTGAAAATGATTTTTTGAAAGCAAGAAAGAAAAAAAGAAAAAAAAAATTCATTTTTTTTTTTCATTAAAAGGGAAGCATTCACCAAGCATATATATACATAAAAGGTAAAGAAACGTCCCTACAAAAAAGATGTTAGGCATAAATATATATACAAACAAGGAAAAGCAATATAAAGCATGGCATACACAAAAATTAGAGTCTAGCC
>JAOWBW010000040.1:0-100000 GCA_026119855.1 Campanula takesimana
TTTCATGTTTTGAATAGGCTAAATCCATTAAGGTTTTCTTTCTGATTTGTGTAGTTTGTAATTGATATATTTATTTAAACATTCCATTAACTTTGAAACATTAACTCTTTTATGCACACTTAATCTACCTACTTAGTGAGCTTATCTTCAATATGTTTTAGTCTTTTAGAGCTTTAGTTTGTTGATGCTTAAGAGTGAAATGTTTTATTGATGGACATGATTGTCTCTTCTTAATTCTTTATAAAAATATATGTTTAGAAACTTAGGTTTAAAATATGTATATATATAAATATTACACACATACACACACACACACAACATATATATACGTATATAGGTGCTTGCTCCAGTGAGAACCATTTAAATGGTACAGATTATAGATACAATTGGATACAAACCTAAATTTTGAATATTGCATTTGGATACAGTTGCTAAATAACTATTGTATCCAGATGTATTTTGAAAATTAGCTACTGTATCTAAGTGTATCTATAATCGACCATTGATTTCGTGTCTAATCCCATGGTTATGCTGGTTCTCATTTTATTTGGTCTCATTTGAGCACCTTCTCTCTCTCTCTCTCTATATATATATATATATATATATACAGAGAGAGAGAGAGAGAGATGAGGTGCCAAATGAGAACCAAACTAAAATGAGAACTGTGAGAAACAAACATAACCATTGGATTAAACACAAAATCTAGGGTCCAGATTATAGATACAGTAGATACACTTGGATACAGTACCTAAATTTTTAATAGTGCACTTGGATACAGTAGCTAAATAATTACCGTATCCAAGTGTATTTTGAAAATTAGCTACTGTATCCAAGTGTATCCGCTGTATTTTATAATCTGAACCCTTGATTTTTGTGTCTAATCTAGTGGTCGTGATTGGTTCTCACGACTCTCATTTTATTTGGTTAACTTGAGCACCTTCCTATATATGTATATATAGGCATATATATATATATATATATATATATATATATATATATATATTTATATATATATATATATATATATATATATACATACACACACACAATCTTATATATATGTGTGTTCTATGAGAACAATATGTGTATAGTTTTGTTGACACGTGATTGCAATCTCATAATATAAGAAACGATATATTTTAGTTAATTGTTAATGCTAAAAGTACATAACTAATTATTATCTGAGATGTAAAATAATTAAATTCACAAGTAAGCTAAAAATATATTTATCCCTCTCCGTGAATATATTTTAATGCCCGTTAGGTTTTTTTTTTTTTTTTTTTTTTTTGAATAATTAGAGTATATTGGAAAATGTGGCTAATGGACAATTTTAAAGATTAGGTACTCATGGCGAACATAATACGATGAAGGGAGCGATTGGGGATGTGGTGCATTATTGATGAGGTTTCTACATTAGTATCGCCTAAGTAAATTAAATCACCAAGAACATATGCAAGGATGTACACGAAGGTTTGAGGGGAAGATGAACTTTGGCCGTTTCCATTGAAATTGATTTTTCCTGGACATGATTAAAGTGATAATAAGGTTGTTTTAATATGGATAAAAACATATTAATCAATACTACATTATTTGATTACAATAAACGAATGTTTAAGCCAATCGTTGTGATAAGGATGATGCACTAATTTGTTTTGTTTTAATAGATCAAATAGAGTACATTTTGAGAAAACTATTTACCTTTTAAAATTGTTTCTATTTCTGGCATGCTAAAATGCATGATTTTCAGCTCGTAAATCATTAATGAGCCTGATGAACGGGCCAACACACAAGAAGGGTAAAATACCCACTATAAATAACAACTAAATTAAATCCTAACCCCATTTCAAAATCACAGTAAAACAATCAGTCCTTGTCTTAAAATTCAAATGAACAATTCTTTTCCAGCGGATGTACCATCTTGCTTGTAGTTTTTTTTTTTTTTTTTAATTCATTCTCCTGCAGTTGTACAAAACTGTTGTTCAATTATTGAGTTAATGCATAGTAATTGATGATATGGGAGCGCTGCAAATCTATCAAAGTTAACAACAGAAGAAGGTCGTTGTTCTTGGTATATCGAATATTTAGAGGTTAATAGCACTACCAACTCCAATTCATCCTTTGTTTGATGATCTGAAGATTCTTTATTAAATGGGGCGTTCAGTTTCTTACTCAAGGAGTTTATTATCCACAGATCTAGTAGAATATCCAATGCAATATATGTTTTTGTTTTGTAAGATATTAGATTTAGCCCCAAACTACTTATTATTTTCGTATGGATCATATACATTTTAAGGAAAAAGGAAAGGAACTTGAAATTTAAATACAGTTGACTAGCCTAGATATGCGTGCTAATTAATTTTCAAAATACAGTTTATCCACAATTCCTTATACAAGTACTTCTACACAATAAGTGAGTGTTCAAATCCACTCATCTCTTATAGTTGGATGACTTTTGATGCAATTTTTCCTTAATAATAATTAAAAAATTCATTCTGTTTTACTAGTTACTATAGTGAGTATTGCTTGGGGACTATATCTTTATCCTTAAAGTTAATAATTGCCTTATCATAGAACGTTAAACTCTATCTTATAGCGATTCTGTGAGAATATTACACAGAAGAATAAATACAAGCTGCATCTTTTATAGTGGTAATGTCTAGATGTATATATAAGTTGATATTTTTTAGATGATGTTAAACTCTACTGCCATACAACCAAGTCAAGGAGTATTACTTATCTCTCCAGGATTATGAAATTAATCATACATTTTCTCAGGGAAGGCTTCTCAGTTCATTGATAATAGCACTAGAGTTCCAAGTTCACTGTGTATTGTGTTACGAAAATATGTAAGTTAAAACAACAATGACTTCATTTATTTCAATTGTATATTCTTTCTTCGTGTTTTAATTGGGTGCATTTACTCTCTATAGGTACTGTGGTGAACTCGAGAATTGTGCACCCAACTAACTATGACTTCTACATGTGTTCTCACGCTGGGATTATTGTGAGTTAGCACAACAAACTGTTTTTTGTTATATTTGAATCCTATATAAACAAGATAATGTTGTGTACAATTCTGAGGGCACTTTAATGTAAAATCTAAAATGCAGGGGGCCTCTCGACCTACTCTCTATCTTACATGTATCTAGGAATCCAACTCAATAGAAATCTTGGAGCAGATAGCATCAAATTCCATGACAGTAAAGAAAGTTCTGTGGCAGAAAAGGGCAATGATGTCTAGATGGCGAACAGGTTCAAGCACTCAGACCTGAACAATATGCCAATAAGATCTTTACCCAGAAGCTCTTTCTGCAAGATAACCTCGGAAGCTCTCTCTCTTTACTGATAATCGTATCATGCTGAAGCGCAAATTATTTATAGACATAAGCGCATTATCAACAAATTGTTTTTGTTGTTGTTGATGTTGTTAGTGAGTACATGTTGTTGTAATGTAATGGAGAATTTTCTTTCGTAAACTCTTCTTTCTTATTGATAAATGTTGATTTGTCTCCTCAAGCATAACGAGCACATCATTTAAATTTTTAAAGGGGCACAGAGGACTAAGGAGATAGGTTTGGTGATTCATTTTTTTATCTTCTAATTATCAATCTAATAGTAAGACTAGTCAAGGTTCTCCTTTTGAGGTAAATGCATCGTGTTTTTCATATGGAGTAGCAGAGATGTTGCAGAGATGTTGCAAAGATTGTGAAAATGCATACCGCAACAACAAATGACTTTAGCGGTACTTAAAAAGTACCGAAAGGGAAAAAAAATGTCGGAAAGCTATTTCCAGACCTTTCCGGCATGTTTGTGTTAGTACCGACCTGAAATGAGTTATTAGGACTTCCCAAAATACAAGGACTTTATAGGAATTAGAAACCTTGCAAAGACTTGTCCCGGATTCCCGAAATATCTCATTTATGACAAAATCTATCAAAATAGGTAATAAATGTTTCCTTAAAACCATGCAGAAACCCTAGCTTAAGAATCAAGTCAGCCAGCAGAATTGGCCCAGCGGCCAACCTTGTTACGCGTCGACCTTGGCCACGCGGCCACTCTTGTCGACGTCTTCAGTCATGGCCAGGCGGCCACACTTTGTCCAGATGATCTCAGCCGTCAGATCTTCCCCTCAGTTTTACTATATAAACCAATCCCATGCTATTGGTTTAGGGTCCGATTTTGAGAGCTCTAAGTCCGAATTTGGAGTTCTTAAACACAATTTTCTCCTTAATTAAGCATTCAAACACTCAAGAAGATCAAGGTTTATTCTTGCCCAACATAGGTAAGTTTTCTAACTTTTTCTTCATGTTCTTGCATCATTTTTAATGTAGATCTTTTATATTCATGTTCTTACATGTTTATTCATAGTTTCTTATATGCTTTGCATGTTCGTTCATATGTTCATAATATGTCATTCGCATGTTCTTCGTGTTCATAGATAAAAACCTTATTTATGCTATATTTAGGGTTGTGATCTTCATAATTACATGTTATTTCATAGCCGATGATGATGAGGGTTCATCAACCGAGGGATGATCTAGGAACTACTTCTAAACCCTAATCTTTAGGAAATCCCCCCTCATTATGCATGATCCCGATTCTTCTGCCTATTCTAATTCTCTGCGAACTACCCTAACCTGAGCTTATCACATTGAGAGGAACGTAGGCAATCTTCGGATCCGGTCTAAATCACTAACACACTACTAACACATTCATCATGATAGAAAGACCGATCAATTCGGGCAATAGGAGTGATAACGTCCAATATTCTTCTCTTGTTGTAATTTGACCCCCGAACCCATTAAACATGCTTTTTCTCAATGTTTTGGCTATAATTAAAACGGCGTGGCGACTCTCATATTTTAAATGTTACTATGAATATCCCAAATTCAAACACACGTATTCACAGTGGCGACTCCGCTGGGGACTGCTTGAAACTTTTCAAACTTAGTGGGTCTAACTTTCGTTTACATTATGATGTTTGCCATGTTTGCACATGCACCTCACACTTTGCCATGTTTTGCACAGGCACCTCACACTTTGCCATGTTTGCACATGCACCTCACACCTGCCATGTATACACATGCACCCTACACACACCTGCCATGTTTACACATACACCCTACACACACTTTCCATGTTTACACATGCACACACTTGCCATGTTTACACGTGCACCTCGCACACACTTGCCATGTTTACACATGCACCTCACACACACTTGCCATGTTTACACATGCACCCACACACACTTGCCATGTTTATACATGCACTCACATACTTGCCATGTTTACACATGCACCGTGCACCCGCAATGTTAATACTTGTACTTTGTATAGACCTTGTATACTTGTACTTTGTTATTTTTGCCTTAGTATTAGGGTCAAACAAACTCTGCTATGCTCCCTTGTACATTATTTTCTTCTCCTGCATTGCATTGCATTGCATAGCATCATTCAAACATTCAAAACTTCTCTCTTTTATCCTTAAAAAGATTAGTTTCTTGCCACACACTACCACTAGTCCGTGTCAGCACTGCACAGGTCCCTACTACCCGGAGTATTCGATGTGCAGGAATTTGTGCGCTACTGCCTCACATTTTTTGAGTCACTTGTCTACTCCACTCACTGTGTACATTCCGCGAGCGGTGGGAACCTTTTATCCTACCCGTGTCAACCCACACATAGAGATTAGGACACTCTTAGACCAACATTTAGGATGTAAATAAATGCAAAACTTTTCGCAAAATAAAATGTGCATTGCATCTAGGCGACCTCTAAGGTCCATCGCTCACCCCCTGGGCCATCTATCAAAATTCCTCATCTTGGCCTATCTAAGTTACCTACCCATCATTGCAATCCATTGGGTCTACCCTTCATCTCGACCCGTTTTGGTCAAAATCCCAACAACCTTTGACCCCCTAGGTCAACCTTATCTACCTTTGACCTCCTAGGTCTACCCTTGACCTCCTAGGTCAACCTTACCACCTTTGCCCCCTAGGTCAACTTTATCGTCTTTGACCTCTTAGGTCTACCCTTGACCGCCTAGGTCAACTTTATCGCCTTTACCTCTTAGGCCTACCCTTGACCTCCTAGGTCAACCTTATCACCTTCGACCTCTTAGGTCAACCTTCGACCCCATAGGTCAACCTCATCCGCCTTTGACCTCTTAGGTCTACCCTTGACCGCCTAGGTCAACTTTATCCGCCTTTGACTTCTTAGGTCTACCCTTGACCTCCTAGGTCACCCTATCACCTTCGACCTCTTAGGTCACCCTCGACCTCTTAGGTCTACCCTTGACCGCCTAGGTCAACTTTATCCGCCTTTAACCTCTTAGGTCTACCCCATGACCTCAACCTTATCACCCTCGACCTCTTAGGTCACCCCTTGATCTCTTAGGTCAACCCTTGACCGCCTAGGTCAAATTTATCCACCTCCGACCTCTTCGGTCAACCTTTGACCCCCTAGGTTAACTTAATTATCTTTGACCTCTTAGGTCAACCTTTGACCCCCTAGGTCAACCTCATCCTCCTAGGTCAACCTTATCACCTTTGACCTCTTAGGTCAACCTTTGACCCCCTCGGTCAACATTATCACCCGTTGACCTCTTAGGTCCACCTTTGACCTCCTAGGTCAACCCAATCACCTTCGAACTCTTAGGTCAAACTGGACTCCTAGGTCAACCATATCCGTTTTCGACCTCTTAGGTCAATCTTTGATTCCATAGGTGAACCCAATTACCTTTGGTCCTAACCCCCTTAGGTCGAACCGTCATCTTGACCCACCTAGGTCATTATTTGACCCACCGTCGTCCAGACCAACCTAGGTCAACTCGTTTAGGTCCACTTGTCCGTCTTAGGTTAAAACTACCCCTTCACCTTTGACCCGTCAAGGTCAACCCGTGACCCGCTTAGGTCGACTTACCTATCTTGGATCCATCTAGGTCAATCTCCAACCTTCCTTAGTCCACCAACCCGAATAGGTCAACCTTAGACCTGCTTAGGTCAAACCATGTCTATCCGCTTAGATCATCCCATAGGCAGCCGCTGCAACCCGCTATCTTGATTCATTCACCATATAGGTCAATCCAACCCTTCTCATTTAGGTCGACCTATCCTTTACCCATCTAGGTCAACCCACCATTATCATCGCATCCTAGCTTGAACCATTTCTTGTCTCAAACCTTAGGTCAAACCTTAGGTCAAATTTAGGTCAAACCTTAAGTCAAACCTACCCGATTCCTATAGGTCTTCCTCACCCATGCTTGACTAAAGACCGAGTCATCTCCCTCTTTTTGACCCCTATGGTCATCTCTCACCTCTTTTAAAAAATCTAACTTGATTCGAACTACGGCGACCTGAGCCTCTTATTGTGTGGGACTCTCCCTCATGATAAGGGGAACGTAGGCAACTTCGGCCCGGTCAAACTTTCAATTTTTACCAAAATGCATTTCAAAAATGTGGAGACCGACTCTTTTCCAAATGTGATTTTATAACGATGCCTTGTCATTAATTATGAGCCTAACCTCATTGAAGATGATTAATGTGCCAATATTGTCGCTGCCATAGGTCGCCTGCATGTCGTCAAAGTACTTCGAGATGGCCCTCGCCTGCGTGGCCGAACGACTCAACGCCCAAGAGAAGAGGCACATAGAAGATTTGAAGATGATCATTGACATGAGAATAGACGTCATGCCAAAGAGAATTGCACTTGGCGTTAGAAGCCCAAGAGAAGCGCCATAGGACGAGTTGGCCAAATCACTTGAGGTACAAGAGACTCTCATTCAAAGGAGAGACAAAGCATCTCCGAGATCTCAAAGGACTAGCCACGATAATCCAAGGTGGAATTGGGATCAACGACAGAGATCTCCGATCATGCTAGCAGAAATCTCTCATCAATTCACTTTAGATCACCTCAACGCACCAAAGACGATGTAGCCGTAATTGAGGAGGACTCCCACAGTGTCAACAAGGAAGCAATGCAAAGAGGCCACGTCCTGACAACTCAAGCCAATGCCGCACGCGCCTAAGGAATGTTGGTGGATATCAGAATGAGAAAATTGGGGCTACCTCCTTTAAAAAAAAAAAAAAAGAAAAAAAGGGATCATTCAGTCTTCGTAGGTTCTAGAGTGTCCTTAGTCAAAAGTCCACCTTGGATAATTTTTGTTTCTTTAGTAAAAGTCCACCCGGACTAGTCAGTATTAAATCTTTTAGTTCCAATAAAAGAGTCTTTATTTCTTTTCTCTCTAGACTTGAGACATAATCTTGCATAAATCATTCCATGAAATTGTCTTATTCACCATTTTAACTTGATTGCTATATCTTTATATGATGAATTAATCTTAATCTTAATCATTAATGACGACTCATTAAAAGGTAAATGGACCCACAAACATTCGCATAACTAAGTAAACAATTAATCTCAAGATAACAAATGCTTTGATCAATTAAGATGAACAAATCACTTTCTCTTCTCTCTCCATTCTACCCCCATACACTCTCTCTATACACTCACCCCTTGTACACACTTCATGTACACTCTTTATATACACCTTCTCCCATACACTATCCTCATACGCCTCTCATCCCACCATTAGACCCTTTTTATAAGGTCGTGACAAAGAAATGGACTGCGGTTGCTCATCATCAAATAGACATCCATGCTGCCACAATTTAAAGGGTTGGTTTGTTCCCTTCATGAGTACTACATGCCGTTACACTGGGCTGTCCGTATTCCATCACAAATGTAAGACAAGTGCACGAAGTCATTCATGCATTAATTGGTGCACGTGATAATCCAATGGAGCTCTACCGGTGAAAATCAAGGGGCTAGGATGCCCGCCGCCAGCAAAAGGCCTCTTGAACTATAAGGAAGCTACCTCGCAATCGAGAGAGGCGAAAGCAAACTAGGGGCTTGTCTTGCCCAATGTTTCATGTACAAATATAAAAAAAAAAAAATATGGCTCGCTAGGTTGAAACACAAAAGGGCGACCTAGGCAAAAGTTAGAGCATTGCACAAAAAGAAAGCCCGCTAGTTGAAAACCCGAAGGGCGGCCTAGGCAAAAAAAAGGGTGTGCACAAAGAGATAAAAAAAAAAAGAAAAAGAAAAATAGAAGGGCTATCACCATGAAAAGTAAAAGTCCCATTTTCTTTTCACCTCAAATGTTCTTATTTTCCCTTCTTTCCTTACAAAGTAGATAAACGGCAGCAACCCATGAAATACGATGGAGCAATCCACTGCAACAACTACAAAGGAGTAATCCACCGCAATGAGCTACAAAGAACAACTCACCTCAAACGAACCTCACACCCTAAACTCAAAACCCAAACTTCATCGTCAACCGGGCAACCACTCAAAGCCAAACATAACCTACCTTGGGCCAACTTTCTTTCTTTTCTTTCCTCCCACACATACCCACTGAAACCCGACACCATCGTCAAGCGGGTCATCCCCAAACTACGCGGACCTGAGCTCCTCACCTTGAGGAGAACGTAGGCAACCTCCCGGTTCGGTCCAAAATATACACAAACCCACCTTGAACCAATTTCCTTTCTCTTCTCTCTTCCCCATATATTCTACTTCTGATCTCTTCACTCACAATTGATCAAAATATTTATTATTTCGAGACTACTTGTCTAAAACATAATCATAAGATGCATAACTAATCAACGAGGTCCATTCTCGAGCAATCAAATGAGAATCTTGAATAAAACAATTTTCAAATGTCTCGACAAGTCTTCTGTTCTACAATCTAGGAAAGAGCTAAACACTTACTTTCTGTCAAGCAGGGGCTTCCTCCCTTTTGTACATATATACACTCAGTTGCCCAAATAGTCAAAATGTGAGTACTATTTCTCTCTCTCTTACTCTCCCAAAATGCCCCCGCATGTTTTCAAACAATTCTTTTTTCCTTTTTGAGTCGACTGAATGATTTAAAAAAAAAAAAAAAAAAAAAAAATGATGACGCAAAAGAGATGCCCGCTAGATTGAAAACCCGCAAGGGCGGTCTAGGCAGAAAAAAGGGTGCGTCTCAAAGGAGGTAGGATACCCCACTCTACGCCCTTATCAAACTGGGGCTTCCCCAACAGAATGGGTCGACTATAGGGTTTTCTCAGAGAATACCGAGGCTTCAACAAGGATGTACTTGGAAGATGGACACCCCTCATCGTCAAACTCGGCACGTGACAAACTCTTTGAATTTTAGAATCGTAATTAATTATAAAGCATCTTATAAAGTCATAACACTTTCAAAAGTTTTCTCTTCCACGACACTTTGTTTATAAACCCGCACTCTCGGTCTCCACAAAATTTGTATAAACCTCCTCGGTCCACTCTGAGACCCATTTTTGTGATTCTTGAAACGACTCGGTCCTTCACCCTATTTCCTACACAATAGGATACCCTTAGGTCCCAACCTACCTGGTTCAAAACCTTAGGTCCCAAGCCTACCCGGTCAGTCTTGCCTAAGTTACACCATAAACTCTCTAGGTCCGAGCCTACCCGATCAGTCTACCTAGGTCCCAAACCTACCCGGTGAGTCTTACCTAGGTTACATCATACCTCTTAGCTTGACCTTTCGCGCAAGTTCGTAGCATGACCCCTTCGGGCTCAAACCGGTTCTACCCAAAACTTCAGACCTTAAACAGTTAACCAAAGCCAAATCCTTAGGGTGACCCATTAGGTTCCGAACCTACCGGTCCCGAGCCTACCCGATCTCCTAGATCTCAAACCTACCAACACATACTCATCCTTACCTTGTCTAAGCAATAGCTCTCTATCCTCCTAGGTCCAACCTCTTAGGTCTACTACTCAGTCTAACCTATTGAGCGATCCTTTAGATCCCAAGACCACTCGAGTCTACCAATCGCCTATCTTTTAAGTCTAGCATATCCGATCCACACATTAGGTCTCAACTCCTAAACCCTTTAGATCACAAAACTGTCCACTCTCTAGGTCTATAACCTTAGACCTCCACCCTTTGGACTCTTTAATTCCCAAGCCTACTTGGTCCGACTAAAAGCGACACATCTACGTCTCCTGACTCCCGTCATGTCCAAGCCATGACCCTACCACTCTTAAACCTACCAAGTACCAACCTAGTGTCCCCCATTAGCCTCAAAAGACTTCCTAGTCTGACCTTCAACCCCTTAAGGACTCTAACCTACTTAATCCAAGCCGAGTCCAAACCTCGCCACCTTCAAGGTCCACCCTTGAACTCCATGGATCTCAAACATCGCTCCCCCGAAGAGTCCAAACCTTGAACCTGCTCAAAACACATAGGATCTCCTGCGCACCACGACATTCCTTAAGGATCTCAAAACCATCCGGTCAAGACTCTTGTCCTTAGCACCTCTGGTCCCATCCCTAACCTACCTTCACAATTGCCAAACGAGCTTAGTCACGCGCATGACCTCTAAGACAAAATTAAGTCCTAAGCATACCCAATCCAACTTAGGCACCTATTATACTCGAGCAAAGTCTTGGACACTCAATCCCTTTACCTAAAGCGCTAACATGGTCACATGTCCAGACCCATTTCTCGCACATGGCTCACACCTAGCACACCTTAGAGCCCAAACCCGACATGCGTATTAGGTACTAGGATCATCCAATCCCAATCCATTGCTCCTTGGCCGACCTCAAGCCTGCTTGGTCCTAATCCATAACGCGGTTTCTCTAGGACAAAAGACTTACCCGCTTGAAAGCCTTATGTCCCAACGCTACCCTGCTTAGCCTTCGATCTCCTAGATCTCACGCCTACCATTCCATTAGGCCCCGGTCTCCTTAACACATGTCTGAGTCTTACCCTAGCTAAACCCTAGAACTTTAGCCTAGGTCTAATCTATCGAGCCTATCCAACCACGAGGTATCAAGCTCATTTGCCCCAAACCGCAACACTCTTAGACCTCAAACTTGCTCGGTCTAAACCAAGACAAACCTTCAAATGCTTTCGGTCTCCAAACCCTAGCCTTAAACCTAGGTAAACACATTCTCTAAACCCTAGCCTCAAGCCTAGGTAGTCATATCATTCTCTCTGAACCCTAGCCTCAAGCCTAGGTAATTACATCCTCCCTAAACCCTAGCCTCGAGCCTAGGTAATTACATCCTTTCAAACCCTAGCCTAAAGCCTAGGAAGTTACATCCTTCTTAAACCCTAGCCTAAAGCCTAGGTAGCTACACCCTTCCTAAATCCTAGCCTTGATCCTAGGTAGTCACATATCCTATCTAAACCCTATCCTTAAGCCTAGGAAACCACAACATCCCCTTTAACCCTAGCCCAAATTCTAGGGAATTTCCAAAGCCCCGTATGCAACATCATTTCCAAATCCCGAAACCCTAGTCTCGAAACCTAGGAAATTTACAATCTCAATTCTCCGTTTTATTGAACCCTAGTCCAAAACCTAGGATACAATGCCCTGTCCAAAACTCAATCAACCCTAGCCTCAAGCCTAGAAAGCCGTATTCGCTCTAAACCCTAGCCTCGAGCCTAGGTAGTCGCATTCGCTCCAAACCCTAGCCTCAAGCTTAGGTAGTCGCACTCTTTCTAAACCCTAGCCTCGAGCCTAGGTAGTCGTATTCGCTC
The DNA here is from genome assembly GCA_026119855.1 of Campanula takesimana. Lineage (NCBI taxonomy): Eukaryota > Viridiplantae > Streptophyta > Magnoliopsida > Asterales > Campanulaceae > Campanula > Campanula takesimana. Next base: position 12,583 of record JAOWBW010000040.1, read on the forward strand.
TAAACCCTAGCCTCAAGCCTAGGTAGTCACACTCTTTCTAAAGCCTAGCCTCAAGCTTAGGTAGAAATTATCCTCTTTAAACTCTATCATCAAGCCTAGGATTCAGCATTCCCTTCAAACCCCAGTCCTAGACCTAGGAAACTCCTTCACCTTAGTCTCAAAACGTAGGAAGTTTACAGTCCTTAGCCTTAAAACCTAGCCTAAAGCCTAGGTTACCATGAACATTTCCAAGCCATAGTCACCAATCCCGGAAAATGGTGAACCCTAACATCAAGCTTAGTGGACCTTCCACAAAAGCAATCCCTACCAATTACCTCTTGGTCTAGTGGTATCATGGCCTTCCCCTGGGGGGAGGTCTCAGGTTCTACTCCCGCTGGGAGCAGGTTCTATAGTATATAAACGGTTTATATACTAAAGGCACTATAAAGCCAAATTTTGAACCAATGACCTCTTGGTCTAGTGGTATCCACTTGGTATTAGAGTCTTCCCCTATGGGGGGAGGTCTCAGGTTCTACTCCCGTTGGGAGCAGGTTGTATTAATATATAAACGGTTTATATATTAAAGGCACTAAAAAAGCCAAATTTTACCAATGACCTCTTGGTCTAGTGGTATCCATGTTGGTATTAGAGGCTTCCTCTGGGGGGAGGTTTCAGGTTCTACTCCCGCTGGGAGCAGGTTCTATTAATATATAAACGGTTTATATATTAAAGGCACTATAAAGCCAAATTTAACCAATGACCTCTTGATCTAGTGGCAACCACTTGGTATTAGAGGCTTCCCCTGGTGGGAGGTCTCAGGTTCTACTCCCGCTGGGAGCAGGTTTATTAATATATAAACGGTTTATATATTAAAGGCACTATAAAGCCAATTTTTTACCAATGACCTCTTGGTCTAGTGGTATCATGGCCTTCCCCTGGGGGGGAGGTCTCAGGTTCTACTCCCGCTGGGAGCAGGTTCTATAGTATATAAACGGTTTATATACTAAAGGCACTATAAAGCCAAATTTTTACCAATGACCTCTTGGTCTAGTGGTATCCACTGGTATTAGAGGCTTCCCCTGGTGGGAGGTCTCAGGTTCTACTCCCGCTGGGAGCAGGTTCTATTAATATAAAACGGTTATATATTAAAAGGCACTATAAAGCCAAATTTTAGAAAAGCCAAATTTTAGAGGGTTTTTTTTCCAGTTCGGCCGTCTGCCATATCTCCGGCACCGGACATATTTTGGAAGATCCCAACGGTGGAAAGTATCGATTAGGTGTTACGAAATCCCTCCAGAAATTTGAAGACGATCCAACGGTTCAATCATCAGGAATCGTCATTTTTCTGGACTGTCCTGGAATTTAGAATTTGATTCGGCCGCCGGCCATATCTCCGGCTTCGGGATTTATTTTGACGATCCCAACGGTTAAAAGGTGCGTATTAGTTATGCTCAAGTGCTACAAAAATTTGAAGACGATCCAACGGTTCAATCATCGGGAATCGCGTTTTTACAGTCCGAATTCTGGAGGTGAATTTTTTTGTTTTTGATTCGGTTGTTGGCCTTTTTGGCCAGATTTTTGTTGATTTCTCTCTTTTGGCCGGCGGCCACCTTCGGCAATGGCAAGGGAGGGGATTGGCATAAGTATGGATGGTGGTGGAGTTGATAATGGTGAAACAAGGGTTTTGTATCCCAAAAACCCTAATCTGCATGGTGGGGGATCGGTTGTTGTTGGGGGAGTTCCAAATACTTCCATGTTAAGTGGTGCGATTGTTACTGGTGCTAAGGAGGCTATTTCTCAAGGTTTGCATGGAGGAAATCCCGTTACTTCGTCCATGGCGGCAGCTGGCAATTCCCTGAATCACGTCGGCTCGGCCGCGCAGGTCCAGGGACTCGGCCGAGCGCCTGCATCAGAAGGTCCGGTCGGACCTGTTCATACATCCGGTCGGACCTATACTGCTGGGATTCATAATGGTACTAATCAAGGTGGTCAAGCTAAGGTTTCGTATTCTGCGGCTCTGAAAGGAGACAAGGGTGTTGATGGGACTTTCGTCAATCCCTTTGAAGGTATTAAAGCACCTGCTCGTCAACGTGCGGTTATTGATGGTGAACCAGCTGTGATTTTGACTGATAGGGAAGTACAAGCGGCGGTGGACCGTTTGAAATTTACTGTGGTATTAAAATTTACTACTGGTCGTCCTCAGTTGAAGGTAATTCATGATCATATCTCTCAGCACTGGGGTTTAAAGGGTGTTTTTAATGTGGGTTTGCTTGACCCACGACATGTACTTGTGTATCTTTCTACTCAGGAAGATTTAACTTTGGCTTTAGCCAGGGAAACCAACGTTATTATGAATTCAATGTTTAGATGCTTCCGTTGGACACCTGATTTTGATTATGCCTATGATAATCCTTGTATATCAGTGTGGGTTCGTTTGCCTAATTTACCGTTACATTGGTATGCTTTTATGGAGAACATTGGTAATTCTTTGGGTACTTTTATACGTGCTGATGATAAGTCTGTTGGTTTTACACACCATGGGTTTGCCCGTTTTGTGTGGAAATGGATGTCTCTAAACATAGACCGGAACGTATTTATTTGGGGACGACTCGGGAAAATGGTTTTTGGCAGGATATTGAATATGAGGGTAATGTGCTTTACTGTACCAACTGTGGTATGTTGGGTCATGATGAGTATTCTTGCCGGAGAAATGCAAAGAGACAGGGTCGAAATATAGGAAGGCAGCAACAACAGACTCAGAACCAACAGCAGCAGCAGCAACCTCAGCAGAAGCCGCCACTTCCACAGCAGCCATCTAGAGAGCCGGAACAGAGACAGAATCAAATGGCTAATCAGAAGAAGCCTAATTCTGAGTGGCAGGTAGTGGGAAAGCGAGGTACACATATGGTTCCAGCTGCAGAAAAGGGCAAAAATACTGTAGGTTCTAGCGGGCAAAATCAGGCTAAAGGGAATGTTCATTCTCGCTTGGAGTATGGGTCAACTCGTATTTTGGGTAACCATGATGTATGGATGAACAAGGTGGATGACAAGGGTACTGGTAAGGAAGAGGGGGAGATTACAGCTCCCAAGTCAGGTGGTAAAACAAGTTCTGTGATATTGGTTGAGGATATTTCTCCAGATCAGGATAAAGCAGAAAGAGCAGTGCTTGAAAGGGTTCAGCAGCAGCAGCATCAACGAATTTGCAGCAGCAGCAGCCGACACTGCAGCAGCAGCAGCCCCAGCCGCAGCAGCAGCAGCCGAAATCGCAGCAGCAGCAGCAGCCAAAAGTTAATGAAAACTCCTTTGCGGTTTTAGATGGTTTGGAGGATGAGGAGGTTGATGAGGATATTGTGATCAAGGATACAGAGGAGGATGGGGCTGCAGTAAAGGAGCCAATTGAGAAATTACCTTTGTGTATGGTTAACACGGAAGCAGTTCTGAGCACCAGCACGGAAGGTTCTTCGGTTAACGTTTCTGTTGATCACGTCTCTGAGACACAGGCACCTCCATCTACTGAAACTATTCAGGAGCAGCAGTTTGTGGACAAGGAGAATGATAGGGCAGATGGGACTGGTTTGGGTGATGACAGAGGTATTACTACCGGAGCAGAGGAAGATAGGGACTCAGAGTCTTCAGGGGGTGCAACTGATGTTGAGGTTAGTGTCACAAAAAGCACTGAAGAGTCTAAGGATTCATCATTTAATGAGGTTTCCAGTGGACAGAAATCAAGGCGTAGGAGAAGGAAGGGCAGTAAGTCGTCGCAGGTGGGTTCGCCTCCGCAAACCCGAAGCAAGACTGTTGGGGTAAACTCTATTTCTAAATAGATTTATTATGTCGATCATTATCTGGAATGCTAGAGGTGTTGGTAATGATAGTACCATGGATGCTTTAAAGCTTATGATTCAGCATCATAAGCCTTGGTGTTTGGCGATTTTGGAACCTAAACTTTACGGTGTTAGGCTTCCAAATATTGCTAAACAACTAGGCTTTGATAAGTTCTTGCATGGTAATCCTGTTAATAGGCATATTTGGGTTTTATGGAGAACTGGTATAGATTTGGATGTGGTTTCTATGACTAATCAGCATATTTCAGTTCGAGTAACGGTGTTTGGGGATGCATATGGTATTTTCTCATTTGTTTATGCCAGTTGCGATCGTATTCCGAGACAGTCGTTGTGGGATGATCTTGTGCAATTATCTGGTCAGTTTGATGAGCCGTGGTTAGTGGGTGGTGATTTTAACATCATTGCTGATCCGTCAGAGAAACTGGGAGGTAATGGGTGGGATTTCCCTAGTATTGATGATTTTTGCGGTTTTATGGTTAATGCTGGCATTTCTGATGCGGGGTATGAAGGAAGTAAGTATACTTGGTGTAATGGGTTCCCAATTGCTAGTCGTATTTGGCAGCGTATTGATCGTGTTTTGGTGAATGGGACTTTTACTGCGCAGCATGGCAGTATTACTGTCACTCATTTGCCGAGAGATGTGTCGGATCATTCTCCATTACAGATTAAATTCGCTGCGATATCAAAGCCCAAATGCCCTTTTAAATTTCATAAAATGTGGCTTGATCATCCGGGTTTTCAAGGTTTTTTGCGTGAGGTGTGGGTCGTGATTGCTGGGGTACTCCGTTGCTCCGGTTGCACAGGAAATTGCATGTTCTGCGCAAGGAACTGAGAAAGTGGAATTGGGAAGTTTTGGGAATATCTTTCGGAAGATAGACCAGTTGCAGGATGATATCACTAGATTGGATTTTTCTCTACAATCTAATGGGGATGATTCGGTTGCTGCTGAATTAAAGCAGAAGACTGATGAGTTGGCACAGGTTCGTAGGTGGAAATTGATATGAAGCAGCAACAGTCAAGGCAGTTATGGGTTCAGGATGGAGATCGTAATTCTGCATTTTTTCATGCCTCTATCAGGGAGAGAAGACGTCAGAATTCTTTGAAGTTGCAGTTGGCAGACGGATCCTGGTGTGATAATGAGAGCATCTTGGGTCAGTTGGGTGCGGCGCACTTTGAGGAGATTTTTAGTTCTGGTCCTCATATGATTGACGAGAGGCTTTTTCAGGATATTGAGGCAGGGTTTCAGCGGAGGACAATCAGATGTTAACTGCAGTGCCTGAGGAAGGTGAGATTTGGGAGGCCATTAAATCTTTGAATGCTGACAGTGCTCCTGGTGTTGATGGCTTTACAGGTCAATTTTTCAGAGGTTGCTGGCCTACCATTAAGGCTGATGTGATCGCTGCTGTTAGATCGTTTTATCATGGGGAGGAGCTCCCGAAGGGGTTGTCTTCTAATGTGCTTGTTTTGCTGCCCAAGGTGGATAAGCCAACGGGGTTTAAGGATTTGCGACCTATCAGTCTATCTACCTTTATGAATAAGGTAATCTCTAAAATCCTTACCCTTCGTTTGGCTAGTGTGTTGCCCAAAATTATCTCTCCTGAGCAGACGGGGTTCATTAAGGGGAGGGGTATTCAGGAGAACATCGCTTTGGCCCATGAGATGGTCCACCGTATTGATCAGAAAGTTGTTGGAGGTAACGTGTTGTTTAAGTTAGATATGTCCAAAGCTTATGATCGCTTGGAGTGGGATTTCTTATTTCGGGCATTGACTGCATTGGGTTTTAACGATATTTGTTGTGGCTTGATTTCGCGGTTGGTTAGAGGCAACTGGTACTCGGTTCGTATGGGTGGAGTTTCTCATGGGTACTTTGCCTCGTCTCGTGGTGTTAAGCAGGGTGACCCACTATCTCCTTTGCTGTTTATTATTGCTCAAGAGATTCTTTCCAGGGCTTTGCATCGAGCGGTTCTGGGTAACGAATTTCTACTCTATGAGCATGGTAGAGGGGTCTTTCCGATATCTCACTTGTTATACGCTGACGACATGCTGCTATTCTGTAATGGTCGTCGGAGATCTATTGAGGGGCTCAGAGGTGTTCTGACTATGTATGAACGGGCTTCGGGTCAGTTAATTAATCTTGAAAAAAGTGGATTCTACGTAGGTGCAAAGATGAGACAGTTCGAGATTGCAAATATCCGAAGATGGTCTGGTTGCACTTATCAGCAGTTTCCCCTTAAGTATTTGGGGATGCCACTTTTCAAAGGTCGTGTTAAAAGAGTGCACTTTGCGGAGCTTGAGTCCAAGGTTTTGAAGAGGGTAGATGGGTGGAAGGCGAGGTTACTGTCATTCGGTGGCAAGGTAACGCTTATTAAATCTGTATTATCTAGCATACCTATTTATTCTTTGGGGGTCCTTAAAGTGCCTAAGGCGGTTCTTAGAAAATTAGAAAGTACCATGGCCAATTTTCTGTGGAGCAGTGGAGGGGAGAAACGTGCCCATTGGGTATCTTGGGATGAGGCGTGTAGACCTATCCAAGAAGGCGGCTTGGGCATTAGGCACTTAGAAGACATGAATAAAGCGATGTTGGCTAAGCTTGCTTGGGTGGCCACTCGGGGGGATTCTTTGTGGTCGAGGTATATTCAGGTCAAATATGGGGGGCAAGCAGCGGCCTCTAGTTCTCATGTGTGGCAGGCAGCAGCATGTATGTTAGATCAGTTGGATAACTGCAGCAGGTGGGTGGTTGGCCGTGGGGAGGTGAAATTTTGGGCTGATAATTGGTGTGGGGTTCGTCTTGGAGGACCTAGACCCGAAGATCACAATCTGTTGGTACGTGATGGCATTCCTATTCTTGATGAATTCATTCAGTTTATACCGGATGAGTTGCGAGACTCTGCGAGAAGGGTTCGTGTTGTCGATGATGCCCCTGATAGGGTAGTTTTTACCTTGACTAAAACTGGGGATTTTGAGACTGCTGCTTGGTGGGAGCATATTCGGGTTAGGAGTCCTTTGGTGGAATGGGGTGCTAAAATTTGGCATCCCAATATCCCAACAAAGGTTAGTGGATTCTGGTGGAAAGTCATGCATGATGGTCTACCGGTGGATGCTAAGTTGGAATCCCGGGGATTTCACATTCCGTCTCGATGTGTTTGTTGTCCGGGTGGTGGTCAAAGGGAGACTCTAGATCATCTTTTGTTGCAGTCGGACATGGCTCAGTCGGTATGGAGGCATTGGGTAAGATTCTTCCCTTTCCCTCATATTTATAGTGATTTGCCACATTTATGGGATGTTTGGTGTGGGGGTCAATCAAAGCGCCGTCAAATTGGTTTAGTCCGTATGGGCATTATGATGTTTTCTTGTTGGGAGATTTGGAAGGCTAGGTGTAAGGCGGTCTTTGATGGGAGCATTATGAACAGTGCAAAGATTGTTGATGGGGTCAAGCATTCTCTTAATGAGATGTGTCTTTCCTAGTTCCGAAGAGGGCACCAAGAAGGGAGGAATGCATTTTGTTGGAAACCTTGGTCTTAAGATTGCTCCGCATAAGACTCGGCCGAGAAGATACTTAAGGTGGGAACCTGGTAAGTCGCATTTTTATACTCTTATACGGATGGTTCTGCAGTTCATGGTGTTTGCACAGGGGGAGGTATAGTTCGGGATTGTAGAGGGGCTATGGTGTTTGCCTTTTCTCATTTTTATGGCATGGGCACAAACATGCAAGCTGAGATTTTCGCACTTCGTGATGGTTTGTGCATGTGTCGTCAGTGGGGGTTGCAGTCAGTGATGGTTCTTTCTGATTCTTTGGTGGCTGTCAACATTTTAAAAGGTAAATTTCAAAGTCCTTGGCAATACACGTATGAAATCCGGGATTGTTCGGTATTCGTAAGAGGTTATGGTTTAGAACATGTCCTTCGTCAAGCGAACGGAGTGGCAGACAGATTGGCTGCAGAGGCGCATATCTATGGGAATCAGAGGGTATATAATACGACTCGGGATCTTCCTAGAGGTGTATTGGACGCTTTACGCTTTGATGATGGTGGTTGCTATGTCGAAAGAAGGTAAAAATTGGTCTCAAATGGTTTTTTGTTTAATTTTGGGATTTTTGAGATTTGCTACGAAAGTGTCAGAACAGGGGTGCTCGGCCGAGCACCATATATGACTCGGCCGAGCAGATGCATTTTGCTCGGACGAATGGAGGTCTTGCCGCGGTGAGGGAAGGATTACAGAAATATGGATTTTGAGTCTAATAGTGCACGGCCGAGTCTTGGTTCTTGCGCGGTCGAGCGGGCTGGTTGGGTCCGAGCGGGTCGTGGATATGGACCGGTCGGTTTTCTGGGCTATGGGGCACGGTTGGACTTATCTTTTGGGCTGGTTTTGGAACGGATTTTGGGCTTGTATGGTGGACTCATGGGTTATGCATATGAAGCTTGGGTTGATGATGTTGAAGACTCATGTATGGGCTACAAATGGTAATGTGAGGATCATTTTATGGTTTAATTTTTTTAGGATTTTAGTTTTTAGATGGCTTTACCTTTTGAGGCTTTGTCTTATTTATTGGACTTCGAGGTCCGGCTCCATATCCGGCATTAAGTCGGGTGGTTGTCCCCCTCTTGTAATTTTATTTATTTTAATAAAAAAATCCTCCCAGGTGCCGCCCTGGTTTCCAAAAAAAAAAAAAAAAAAAAAAAAAAAAAACAAACGCAATCCCTCTTCCCAACGGTCCATGGTCTCAAGCCTAGGAAGTCACAACCCTTTCAACCCCAGCCTTAGGTCTAAAGCCAACGCCTTTGCAACCTCTGAACCTACCACAACTCCAAGCCCTAGCCTCGAAGCCTAGGATATTTCTAAACCCTAGTCCCAAACCTAGGAGAGTCATGGCCTTAAACACCAGTTTCCAAACCCTTATTCGAAATCCTAACATCTAGGGAAGTTCCCAAACCTCAACCTCTCCAAACCCTAGCCTCAAACCTAGGAATCTTCATTCTCTCCAAACCCTAGTCTCAAGCCTAGGAAGAACCATCCTCTTTAACCCTAGCCCAAGTTCTAGGGAATTTCCAAAGCCCCTGTGTGCAAAAATCCTTCCAAATTCCCGAAACCCTAGTCTCGAAACCTAGGAAATTTATAATCTCAATCCCCGCTAGTCTTATGCCTATGATACAATAGCCTTTCCATATTCTCTCCGAACCCTAGCCTCGAGCCTAGGTAGTCGCATCCTCTCCAAACCCTAGCCCGTAAGCCTAGGAAACCCACATTGTATCCAAGACACAATCCAAGTCTAAACAACCGTAACATCTTTTGCATCCTTATCTCAAGGCTAAGAGGCTACCTATCCCCTTTCCTTAGAAGACTTAGGTCCTACCCTAAGCAACCAAGCAAAATGTCCCTTACCTAATACCTTCATCTTAATGGTTCGTAGCCTCATATTATGTATTCCTCCTAATTTAGGGTAAGCGGATCCCAAACATTACGCTTTCCGTGGTCGTCTTTGCTCACCAAAGAGTCCTTTACCTTGGCGACTCCCCGAGAGTCCATCACCTTTGCGACTCCCCAAGAATCCATCACTTCTGCGATTCCCTGAGAGTCTATCACCTTCATGACTCCTTGAGAGTTCATCCCGTTTGCGACTTAATAACGATCCATCATCTTTTCCTCCGCATGTAAAATCCCTTTTTTACCCCTGACCTGTTTCATCCATTGTAGGTGCCCTTAACGCTATTTTGACTGATGTTCGTTATTTTTGGGTACGGGAAGCCTCTTAAAATTTCCATTCTTCACCGAATATTTGCTTAGGATTCGTATGGTTATAGAGACTTCGGCGCCTCTATGACATACGCATCCTAGATCGATCGCGATTGGCAGAAGCCTCGGCGTTTCTGTTTGCGAGAGATCCAGCATCTATTATTTTAGCATTTCCTAATATTTGCTTAGGATTCGTATGGTTGTAGAGACTTCGGCGCCTCTATGACATACGCATCCTAGATCGATCGTGATTGGCAGAAGCCTCGGCGTTTTTGTTTGCGAGAGATCCAGCATCTATTATTTTAGCATTTCCTAATATGTGCTTAGGATTCGTATGGTTGTAGAGACTTTGGCGCCTCTATGATATACGCATCCTAGATCAATCGCGATTGGCAGAAGCCTCGGCGTTTCTGTTTGTGAGAGATCCAGCATCTATTATTTTAGCATTTCCTAATATTTGCTTAGGATTCGTATGGTTGTAGAGACTTTGGCGCCTCTATGACATACGCATCCTAGATCGATCGTGATTGGCAGAAGCCTCGGCGTTTCTGTTTGCGAGAGATCCGGCATCTATTATTTTAGCATTTCCTAATATTTTCTTAGGATTCGTATGGTTGTAGAGACTTCGGCGCCTCTATGACATACGCATCCTAGATCGATCACGATTGGCAGAAGCCTCGGCGTTTCTGTTTGCGAGAGATCCAGCATCTATTATTTTAGCATTTTCTAATATTTGCTTAGAATTCGTATGGTTGTAGAGACTTCGGCGCCTCTATGACATACGTATCCTAGATCAATCGCGATTGGCAGAAGCCTCGGCGTTTCTGTTTGCGAGAGATCCAGCATCTATTATTTTAGCGCCATTGGCAGGAACCCGGGCGGTCCTGATTGCGTTTACCATTCCATCTTGGGATTATTTAGACAACGTAGTCTTTATTTTTCCCCAAATAAATTCATTGCTTACGAATGTTCGTTCTTTATACAAGATAGTATCCGTAGGTTTTATTATCCCTAACAGAAGTTCGATGTCTCGTCTTTCCCAACGCTCTGAACTACGACCGGCTGATTCCTCTGAGGATACGTAGGAAACCTGAAAAGGTTTAGCCACCCGACCGACGCGGTCATCTATCATCCCCAGCAGGTGCATTTTCCCAGCAGAAGACGTTGCTCCCCCATCAGAGGACAGTCATTCCTAATTTCCCCAGATTTGAACTACGGTTGGCTTGATTCCCCCGCGGATACGTAGGTCGCCTGTCAAGGTTCAGCCGTTCCCTTACCTTTCATCTGTTTTTGAAACTCATGTTTCAAACGGATCCTTCTTTTATCGTCGACCCCACATTGCCTTGCAAGAAGCGTCGCCGAGGGGCTACTGTTAGTACCCGACCTGAAAATGAGTTTATTAGGACTTTCCCAAAAATACAAGGACTTTATAGGAATTAGAAACCTTGCAAAGACTTGTCCCGGATTCCCGAAATATCTCATTTATGATAAAATCTATCAAAATAGGTAATAAATGGTTTCCTTAACACCATGCAGAAACCCTAGCTTAAGAATCAAGTCAGCCAGCAGAATTGGCCACGCGGCCAACCTTGTTACGCGTCGACCTTAGCCACGGCCACTCTTGTCGACGTCTTCAGTCATGGCCAGGCGGCCACCTTTGTCCCAGATGATCTCAGCCGTCAGATCTTCCCCTCAGTTTACTATATAAAACCAATCCCATGCTATTGGTTTAGGGGTCCGATTTTGAGAGCTCTAAGTCTGAATTTTGGAGTTCTTAAACACAATTTTCTCCTTAATTAAGCATTCAAACACTCAAGAAGATCAAGGTTTATTTCTTGCCAACATAGGTAAGTTTTCTAACTTTTTCTTCATGTTCTTGCATCATTTTAATGTAGATCTTTTATATTCATGTTCTTACATGTTTATTCATAGTTTCTTCATATGCTTTGCATGTTCGTTCATATGTTCATAATATGTCATTCGCATGTTGTTCTTCGTGTTCATAGATTAAAACCTTATTTATGCTATATTTAGGTTGTGATCTTCATAATTACATGTTATTTCATAGCCGATGATGATCGAGGGTTCATCAACCCGAGGATGATCTAGGAACTACTTCTAAACCCTAATCTTTAGGTAATTCCCCCCTCATTATGCATGATCCCGATTCTTCTGCCTATTCTAATTCTCTGCGAACTACGCTGACCTGAGCTTCTCATATTGAGAGGAACGTAGGCAATCTTCGGATCCGGTCTAAATCACTAACACACTACTAACACATTCATCATGATAGAAAGACCGATCAATTCGGGCAATAGGAGTGATAACGTCCAATATTCTTCTCTTGTTGTAATTTGACCCCCGAACCCATTAAACATGCTTTTTCTCAATGTTTTGGCTATAATTAAAACGGCGTGGCGACTCTCATATTTTAAATGTTACTATGAATATCCCAAATTCAAACACACGTATTCACAGTTTGTACCTTTTCCGGCATGTTTGTAAGTGGCGGAAAAAGAAGTGTCGGCAATATAATCTGGCACATTAAAAGTGCTACAAATTTTCTGACACTTTTCAAAAGTTCCAGAATTATCCGGCACTTTTCAAATAATCTTATTCTAAGTAAATGTATTTTGAAATTACTAAGATTCAAATACAAGACCTCAAGAATGTGAAGCAAGGTTTCCACGGCTAAGCTAAATCATTTTTGGATATGCACATGTTCACATACAATAATTTATTCTAACGGATAAACTTATGTTAATGCATGTTTATGATTTTAGTTCATATAAATTTAATATAATTAACAAATAAAAGCAAAGTTACATGATTTTTTTTTATAAACTTTCAAAATTAAATAAAATTATGAAACAAAATTCTAGTTATTAGAGGCATTTTATAAAAAAAAAAAAAGTATTGAAAATTAGCGGCAATTGTTAAAAATAGCCGCTAGTTTAGCGGCACTTTTCTGACACTTTTTATAAGTGCCGCTAATTTCCGGCATTTTATATAAAGTGCCAAAAATAAGCGCCACTTTGTAAAAAAAAGTGCCTATAAAATCACTACCCAAAATATTTTTCAGCAAAGACAACCTTGCAAGTTGTCTCGCTTTACTGATTATTGCATTTCGCAGAAGCGCAATCTCTTTTTAACAACGATTAGTTCGAGGTTATCCTTTTGTGGCTTGTTTCCATCAAGAGGGGGCACATTATCAAGGATGTTGAGTAATGTGCATGTGCAAGAAATACCAAAAGTCTTAATGGTTACGGTTATTTGAATAGTCTAGTACATTTATTAGTTGGTTCATGAATAATGTAGTACATGTATCTCTTTAATGATAAGTTAGAGATCATGTAAAGTCACTCTAGAATTTTCCTATTTGTTGTATAATTGCCATGTAATGATTGATACAAAAGTATGAGTTGAAGAAATACTCCCTCCGTCCCACCACAAGTGAGACTTCTTTCCCTTTTGGGTCGTCTCACTAAAAGTGAGACTGCCCAAAATGGAAATGTTTCAACCCCACTCATTCTATATCTTCATTTTCTACCACTCAATTTATTCAACCAACACTACTAGTTATCCCACTCATTCTTTCTCTTCATATTCCACTACTCAATTTATCCAACTAACGTTACTATTTACTCCACTCATTCTCTCTCTTCATTTTCTACATCTTCATTTTCTACCACACATTTACTAATTTTTCTTAATTAGTGTGAAAACTCCTCTAGTCCTACTTGTGCCGGGACGGAGGGAGTATAAAATAGCCTTTTCATCTATAATTCTAAAGAAGACTCTTTACGCTTAGGCCTGATAACGCCTAAGTGAACTTACCTTCTGCCTCACTTTATCTAAATTCCTACATCACAAATATACTACCTTACGATCCTAACAAGTGGCACCAGAGCTTCGGTTCTGTTGAAGGTAGATAAAAGAGAGAGAGAGAGTTTGACAAAATGGCCAACTCAAGTGAGTCACTACCTATTCCAATATTTTTCGGTGATAATTATGATCATTGGGTTGTGAAGATGAGAACAATCTTTATTTTTAAAGTTTTGTGGGAGTACATTGAAGATGGATTTGAAGAACCCGAAAGGGCGTTGAATGATGAAGCAAGGAGAAAATTAAAGGAGGACCGAAAGAAGGATGCAACGGCTCTTTCATTTATCCAACATGGTGTGTCATCGGAGTTTTTCTCAAGAATAATGAGAGCAACCAGAGCAAAAGAAGCATGGGAGATTCTAGAAAAGGAGTTCTAAGGTGATTTGAAAGTAAAAAATGTCAATCTTCAAACTTTTAGGAGAGAGTTGGAGAATTTAAAAATGAAAGTAGCTGAAAGTGTTCAAAGTTATTATACTAGGGTGATAGATGTTAGTAATCAAATGCGTGGGATTCGTGAAGTAGTTGAAAATAGTTGAGTAGTTAAAAAAATTCTAGTTAGTTTACCTCCTAAATTTGATGGTATGGTGTCAATTATTGAGGAAACCAAATGTATTGCTACATTGACGATGTCTTTTGTATTATCAAAACTATTTGGGATCGAGAAAAGTATTGGGCATTGTAAGTTGACCATTGACCATGGCTTACGCTCAATGACATCGTGGATAAAAGGATTGTGATATGTTCTATAAAGGATAAGCGAACTTTGATAAAATTGTATCATTTGGTTAATCATGATGGCCTGCTAGGGTCCGATCATGATTTATGAGAAGAAAATGTGTTTGGACTCGTTGCCAACTTGATATAATCATATAGGGTCACACACCATAGAACGAATTGTTAAAAAGGCTAAAGGGCAGAATTTTGGTCTGGCACGACCGTGCCAGATATTAAGCACGACTGTTCCAAATGGCACGGGCATGCCGAATATAAAGCACAACCGTGCCAATAATCGACCAAAAGCAAGGCAGAGGCGGAATGATTGGTACGACCATGCAAATGCTGTCTGGCCAGATTTCATGCGGCTTAATTAAGTGATGGGATTTAGGTTTCCTAGGTCCTTAAGGGTTAAGGACTATGACCTATATAAATATCTTTTCACCAGCCATTAAGCATATGAACCTAGTTGTTTGGAGAAACAATATTCTTGATCAAAGATTGAAAATCAAAGATCAAGAACACAAAATTTATATAGCCTATTTTGGATCTAGCAGTCCTGATCAAGAAGGAGTTCTTGATATTAGTTCGTGTGTGGATATCCATAGAGGGTGATTGCTTAATCATCTTCTTGTTCGTGTTCCTGCGATCCTGATTCAAAGAAACGCGAAGAACAAGAGATATTCTAAATTCAACCTTGTATTAATTTAATCATCTTGAATGTATCTAGGCTTTTGGGTTTATTCCGCTACACTTGATTGTGCAAAACCCAACAGTTGTATCAGAGCCCCGTTCATCATGATTATTTTAATAATAACATGTTGATAATTTAATTGGATTATATGTGTTAGATTTCTATTTGAATTTAGCTTCATGATGTTTATGTGATTTGTATTTTATGTATGTATATGTGATATATGGACATCATAAAATCGCACCGTTTAATTACGTTACGTGGGATCTAAGATTGCAATAATAATTTGATTTGTATGTCCCTCGTGATCATCAAAAATTAATTGGATTGATTTGTTGATGATCCCAGATTCAAGAGTAAATTGTTTATTCAAGGTTTTGATGAACATGGTGATTTGATCATCATGAAAATCAAATCCTAGTTGAATCAAGGAAAGCAATTTTAAGGATTTAAGATTGAAACACAATGGTAAATATTTTGAGTTGAATTTAATTGTCAGATGACTGGTTTTGGAAACCGTGTTTTCTAAAATTAAATACCAATTTCAAAATTGCTTTGGATTGAATTTGTGTGTCAGATGGGTGGTTTTAGAAACCGTGTTTCCTGAAAACAAATCTCAAGGTCAAAGTCATAAATTAGTGAGACAAAAGAATTTAGAATCGAGTTACTCTATGTAAGGGATTGTGGATGCCTTTTGGCTTAGTTTCGACCTTACATAGTTGTTTCTTCTTGTTTCTAAATTTGGTACGGGATTGTGGATGCCTTTTTTGGCTTAGTTTCAACCGTACAAACATGCTCTCAATTACATGTTAAAGAATTTATCCCCTTAAATCAATCACATGAAATCATAATTTAATTAATTGGATTAATTAACTAATTAACCGATGATTTATATGTTTATATTTTGTGCGTATAAACATGTTACTATGCTATATGTGTTGAACGTTCTTGTTAAAATTTTAAGTCACGTGCCAACCCATGATAGACACTTGGGATTACACGGGTAGTTTTGTGTGGGTTACGCCAAAGCGTAGGTGCATTGATTCTATCCTTGTATGAACAAGATGAGTGAAAGAGTGGTTCCTATGCGTCTATCATAGTTTGACTTAATAAAGCTATCAAAAGGGTTTTGGGATTAAGACACGAGATGAGATTAAAACATGCTTGTGACATATGATGTCTAAAAGAATCTCATAAAAGATCTAAGATTCATATATGATATGATTGATAAAAGTTATCTACCTAATTAATTTAATTTTGAGCAGTATCGCCAAATCGGACTTAAAGTTAAATTAAGGTTGGATCTTAGCCCATTTAAAATATATGATACATTAGATGTATGTGAAAGTTATATAATTTAGTGGGAATATTTTTAAAATACAATGTTTAAATCTCTTTATGAAATTGATACTAATACACATTAATATATGTTTGTATAAAATGTAGATAATGGCTCAAAACACTCCCAACCTATCATTGCGATCTATCCTTGAGAAGGAAAAACTTCAAGAGAATGGTGCTAACTTTATGGATTGGATTCGATGCCTTAGAATTGTTCTAAAGCATGAAGATAAGCTGTACATTCTTAATGAACCCGTTCCTGAGGAGGAACCTGCTACCACTGCCCTTAGGGCAGAGAGAGATGCTTACAAGAAACATGCAAATGATTCTCATTAAGTCGGTTGTCTCATCTTGCTGCCATGTGTTCTGAGCTTTAGAAAACTCATGAACACTTGGAAGCCTATGATTTAGGCATTGAATTGAAAGATATGTTTCAAGAGCAAGCAAGGCAGGAAAGGTTCGATACCATAGCTGCCCTGAACTCATGTAATCTGAGTGAAGGACAGGCGGTGGGTCCTCATGTTTTGAAGATGAAGGCCCATTTTGAGCATTTAGAGAGACTTGGGCATTCAATCTCTGCAGAAAAGAAAATCATTAAGGAAGACTCTCCTGTGCTCATGGTTAATAAAGGAAATGGATTAAAAAACAAAGGTAAAGGTAAGGCAACTGTTGCTAAACCTAAAGCAAGCAAGGCAAAAATTGTCACTGGTGCTTAGTGGCTAAACTAGACACTCAAAAGGATGCAATTTGTTTCCATTACGGTGAGACCGGTCATTGGAAGAGAAATTTCAAAGCTTATATGGAAGAGAACAAAAAGAAGAAGGCATTGGGACTGCTTCTACTTCAGGTATCTATGTTATAGATATACTCCTTTCTACTTCTAGTTCCTGGGTATTAGATGTCAGATGTGGATCTCACATTTGTTTAAATGTGCAGGCAATAAAGAATAGGAGGCTACTCAAAGATGGTGAAGTATACCTACGTGTGGGGAATGGAGCAAGAGTTGTTGCATTAGCTGTAAGAACCTATGAAGTCATTTTACCTAGCGGATTAATTCTTTTTTTGAAAAATTGTTATTACGTTTCGGATTTGAGTAGAAATATTATTTCAATTTCTTGTTTGGATAATAAAGGTTTTAGATTTCTTATTGAGAGTAAGAGGTTTTCTATTTATTTAAATGATATGCTTTATTGTATTGCAAATTCATTTAATGGCCTTTATGTCTTTGATGTTGAGAATGGAAATAATGATGTTATCTATAATATAAATAATAAATCTAAACCTAACGATGTAAATCACACTTATGTGTGGCATTGCTGTCTTGGTCATATAAATGAGAAGCGTATCTCAAAACTCCATGGGGACGGAATTTTAGGCTCAAATAATTTTGAATCATATGAGACTTGTGAGTCATGTTTACTTAGAAAAATGACTAAGACACCTTTTACTAAGAGTAGTGAAAGGGAAAGTGACTTATTGGGTTTAATACATACTAATGTATGTGGACCTTTAAGTAGCAGTTCTAGGGGAGGATTTTCGTACTTCATAACATTCACTGATGATCTTAGTAGATATGGCTATGTCTACTTAATGAAGAACAAAAGTGAAGCCTTTGAGATATTTAGAATATTTCAAAATGAAGTACAAAATCAACTTCACAAAACTATAAAAGCACTTTGATCCGATCGTGGTGGTGAATATTTAAGCCAAGAATATGACGATCATCTTAAAGATTGTGGAATTGTTTCACAATTAACTCCACCCGGAACACCACAATGGAATGGTGTGTCCGAGAGGAGAAATCGGACTTTATTGGATATGGTCCGATCTATGATGAGTCAAGTTGATCTTCCATTATCCTTTTGGGGACACGCATTAGAAACCGCTGTACTCACACTAAATGGAGTTCCAATTAAATCGGTTCAAAAGACACCATATGAGATATGGAAAGGAAAGAAGCCTTATCTTTCTTTCATGAACATTTGGGGATGTGAAGCTTATATTAAGATACTTGTCTCTGAGAAACTTTCACACAAATCTGATAAATTTATCTTCGTGGGATATCGTAGGGGAACCAAAGGATATTACATTTACAACCGCACGGACAACAAAGTGTTTGTTGCTCGAGATGGTACCTTTCTAGAGAAAGAGATTCTCTCCAAAGGAATCAGTGGGATTAAAATTAATCTCGAAGAGGTTTGAGAACCCGAAAAAAACATTGAACCGATGGTGGAATCTGAACAAGTTTCACAAAGAGTTGTGGAACCCGTTCAAGATACACAAGTTCATCGCAAATCTAGTAGGTTACGATTCGAACTCGAGAGATATGGATTTTTTATGACGGATAGTAATAAAGTAGAAATAATTGAGAATGATGAACCTACTTCTTACCAAGAAGCAATGACCTCTCCTGACTCGGATAAATGGCTTGGAGCTATGGAATCCGAAATCCAATCCATATATGATAATCAAGTTTGGAACATGATAGATTTGCCCGAAGGTGTAAAAACCATAGGATGAAAATGGGTTTTCAAAAAGAAAACTGACATGGATGTAAAGGTGCATACTTATAAAGGTAGGCTTGTAGCGAAAGGTTATAGGCAGATTCATGGTATTAACTATGATGAAACCTTTTCACCCGTATCAATGATCAAGTCTATAAGAATTTTAATTGCCATAGCTGCATATTATGACTATGAGATATGGCAAATGGATGTCAAAACAGCGTTCTTGAACGAGAACTTACATGAGGATGTGTATATGACATAACCTGAAGGTTTTGTAAATCCAAAAAAATCTAATAAGGTATGCAAGTTGCAGAAATCCATCTATGGATTGAAGCAAGCCTCAAGGAGTTGGGATCTTCGATTTGATGAATTGGTCAAAGAGTTTGGCTTTATCAAGAACGAAGATGAACCTTGTGTAAACAAGAAAATCAGTGTGAGCGTATTACTATTTCTAGTGCTATATGTCGATGACATATTAATCATTGGAAATGATGTTCCTGTACTTCAGTCTGTAAAGACTTGGTTAGGAAAATGCTTTTCAATGAATGATATGGGTGAAGCCACGTACATCCTTGGAATTAAGATCTATCATGATAGATCTAAAAGATTGATTGGTTTAAGTCAAAATACATACATTGACAAGGTTCTTAAAAGATTCTGTATGGAGATCACTAAGAGAGGAAACCTGCCAGTGTTACATGGTAAAAGTGTGAGCAAGACTCAGTGTCCTAAGACAACTGATGAGTGAGAACGCATAAATGGAATCCCATATGCTTCGGAAATTGGATCCATTATGTACACCATGATATGTACTAGACCGGATGTCTCTTATGCTTTGAGCATGATGAGCAGATACCAGTCAGATCCCAGTGAGCGTCACTGGATAGCAGTCAAAACGATTCTTAAGTACTTAAGAAGGACTAAAGACTCGTTGTTGATTTATGGAGGTTTGGAAGATGATCTTGTTGTAAGGGGTACACAGATGCAAGCTTCTAAACTGACAAGGATGACTAGAGATCGCAATGTGGTTTTGTGTTTATGCTAAACGGTGATGCTGTAAGTTGGAAGAGTTCCAAGCAATCTTGTTTATAGGATATAAATTTAATTCGATGATCATATGATGATCATGTTTATAGGATACAAGTTAAACTTATGTGTATGTGTTAGGGATATATACTGGACATGACCCAAAGATGAGGTTTATGTCATGGTTAAAATGTCATAATTAAACCTCTAATAGTTATATCATTAGAATCCTCGTACCTGAGATTAATGCGATCTTCTACATAATGGAGATCATGTTTGACATATTCAAACGTCACTCTTAACCAAGTGATTTTAAAGGATATATCTTCAATATGTTTTAGTCTTTTAAGAGCTTTAGTTTGTTGACTGCTTAAGAGTGAAATGTTTTATTGATAGACATGATTGTCTCTTCTTAATTCTTTATCAAAAATGTATGTTTAGAAAATTAGGTTTAAATATATGTATACATATAAATACACACATACACACACACACACACACACACACACACACACACACACACACACACACACACACACATATATATATATATATATATATATATATATATATATATATATATATATATATACATACATATATAGGTGCATGCTCTAGTGAGAACCATTTAAAATGAGAACCGTGAAAACCAAGCATAACCATTGGATTAGATACGAAATAAATGATACAGATTATAGATACAATTGGATATAGTACCTAAATTTTGAATATTGCATTTAGATACAGTTGCTAAATAACTATTGTATCCAATTGTATTTTAAAAATTAGCTACTGTATCTAGGTGTATCTATAATCTGGACCCTTAATTTTGTGTCTAATCCCGTGGTTATGCTTGGTTCTCATTTTATTTTGGTTCTCATTTGAGCACCTTCCTCTCTCTCTCTCTCTCTCTCTCTATATATATATATATAGAGAGAGAGAGAGAGAGAGAGAGAGAGAGAGCGAAAGGTGCTCAAATGAGAACCAAAATAAAATGAGAACTGTGAGAAACAAACATAACCATTGGATCAAACACAAAATCAAGGGTCCAGATTATAGATACAGTAGATACACGTGGTTACAGTACCTAAAATTTTAATAGTGCACTTGGATACAGTAGCTAAATAACTACCGTATCCAAGTGTATTTTGAAAATTAGCTACTGTATCTAAGTGTATCCGCTGTATTTATAATCTGAACCCTTGATTTTGTGTCTAATCCGTTGGTCGTGATTGGTTCTCACGACTCTCATTTTATTTTGGTTAACTTTGAGCACCTTCCTATATATGTATATATAGGCATATATATGTATCAATACACACACACAATCTTATATATATGTGTGTTCTAAGAGAACAATTATGTATACTTTTGTTGACATGTGATTTCAATCTCATAATATAAGAAACAATATATTTTAGTTAATTGTTAATACTAAAAGTACAAAACTAATTATTATCTGAGATGTCAAATAATTAAATTCACAAGTAAGCTAAAATATATTTATCCCTCTTTGTGAAATATATTTTAATGCCCGTTAGGATTTTTTGTTTTAATTTTTAGAGTATATTGGGAAAATGTGGTTAATAGGGACAATTTTAAAGATTAGGTACTCATGGCGAACATAATACGATGAAGGGAGCGATTGGGGATGCGGTGCATAATTAGATGAGGTTTCTACATTAGTATCGCCTAAGTAAATTAAATCACCCAAGAACATTATGCAAGGATATACAACGAAGGTTTGAGGGGAAGATGAACTTTGGCCGTTTCCAACTATAGAAAAAATATAATTCAAATAAAATTTACTTAATTTTTCGATTGAAATTGATTTTTCCTTGACATGATTAAAGAGAAAATAAGGTTGTTTTAATATGGATAAAACATATTAATCAATAGTACATTTATTTGATTACAATAAACGAATGTTTAAGCCTTTCGTTGTGATAAGGATAATAAAATAGAGTACATTTTGAGAAACTATTTTACCTTTTAAAATTGTTTCTATTTCTGGCATGCTAAAATGCATGATTTTCAGCTCGTAAATCATTAATGAGCCTGATGAACGGGCCCAACACACAAGTAGGGTAACATACCCACTATAAATACAACTAAATTAAATCCTAACCCCATTTCAAAATCACAGTACAACAATCAGTCATTGTCTTAAAATTCAAATTGAACAATGTTCAATTTATTTCTTTTCCCAGCGGATGTACCATCTTGCTTGTAGTTTTTTTTTTTTTTTTTTTTTTTTTTTTTTTGGTTAATTCACTTCTCCTGCAGTTGTAAAAACTGTTGTTCAATTATTGGCTTTAATGCATAGTAATTTGGTGATATGGGAGCGCTGCAAATCTATCAAAGTTAACAATAGAAGAGGTCGTTGTTCTTGGTATATCGAATATTTAGAGGTTAGTAGCACTACAATTCTCCAATTCATCCTTTGTTTGATTGATCTGAAGATTCTTTATTAATGGGACGGTTCAGTTTCTTACTCAAGGAGTTTATTTATCCACAGATCTAGTAGAATATCCAATGCTACTTATATGTTTTGTGCTTTGTAAGATATTATATTTAGCCCCAAACTACTTGTAATTTTCATATGGATCATATACATTTTAAGGAAAAAAGAAAGGAATTGAAATTTTAATACAGTTGACTAGCCTATAGATGCGTGCTAATTAATTTTCAAAATACAGTTTATCCACAATCCCTTATACAAGTAATTCTACAAATAAGTTGAGTGTTCAAATCCACTCATCGCTTTAGTTGGATGACTTTTGATGCAATTTTTCCTTAATAATAATTAAAAAATTCATTCGGGTTTACTAGTTACTATAGTGAGTATTGGCTTGGGGGACTATATGTATCCTTGAAAGTTGATAATTGCCTCATCATAGGACGTTAAACTCTATCTTATAGCGATTCTGTGAGAAATATTACACAGAAGAATAAATACAAGCTGCATCTTTTATAGTTGGTAATGTCTAGATTTATTTATAAGTTGATATTTTTAGATGATGTTAAACACTACTGCCATACAACCAAGTCAAGGAGTATTACTTATCTCTCCAGGATTATGAAATTAATCATACATTTTCTCAGGGAAGGCTTCTCAGTTCATTGATAATAGCACTAGAGTTCCCAAGTTCACTGTGACTGTGTTACGAAATATTGTAAGTTAAAACAACAATGACTTCATTTATTTCAATTTGTATAATCTTTCTTCGTGTTTTAATTGGGTGCATTTACTCTCTATAGGTACTGTGGTGGACTTGAGAATTGTGCACCTAACTAACTATGACTTCTACATGTGTTCTCACGCTGGGATTATTGTGAGTTAGCACAACAAACTGTTTTCGTTATATTTGAATCCTATATAACAAGATAATGTTGTACAATTCTTAAGGAACTTTAATGTAAAATCTAAAATGCAGGGGGCCGCTCGACCTACTCCCTATCTTACATGTATCTACGAACTCCAACTCAATTGAAAACTTTGAGCAGATAGCATCAAATTCCATGACAGTAAAGAAAGTTCTGTGGCAGAAAAGGCAATGATGTCTAGATGGCCGAACAGGTTCCAAGCACTCAGACCTTAACAATATGCCATTAAGATCTTTACCCAGAAGCTCTTTCTTCAAAGATTACCTCGGAAGCTGTCTCTCTTTACTGATAATCGTATCATGCTGAAGCGCAATTTATTTATAGACATAAGCGCATTATCAACTAATTGTTGTTGTTGTTGTTGTTGTTAGTGAGTACATGAGTAGTAATGTAATGGAGAATTTTATCTTTCGTAAACTCTTCTTTCTTATTGATAAATGTTGATTTGTCTCCTCAAGCATAACGAGCACATCATTTAAATTTTTAAAGGGGCACAAAGGACTAAGCAGATAAGTTTGGTGATTCACTTTTTTTATCTTCTAATTTATCGATTCTAAGAGTAAGAGTAGTCAAGGTTCACCTTTTTGAGGTAAATGCATCGTGCTTTTCATATGGAGAAGCAGAGTTGTTGCAAAGATTGTACAAAATGCATACTGCAACAAAAATGACTTTTAGCGGTACTTTAAAATGTACCGAAACGGGAAAAAACTTTTCGGGAAGCTATTTCCAGAACCTTTTCCGGCATGTTTGTAAGTGGCGGAAAAAGAAGTGTCGGCTATATTATCTGGCACTTTAAATGTGCTACAAAATTTCTGACACTTTTCAAAAGTGCCTGAATTATCAGGCACTTTTCAAAAATATCGTATTCTAATTAAATATATTATTGAAATTACTAAGATTCAAATACAAGACCTCAAGAATGTGAAGCAAGCTGGTTTCCACGGCCAAGCTAAATCATTTTCGGATATGCACATGTTCACACACAATTATTTATTCTAACGGATAAACTTATATTAATACATTTTTATGATTTTAGTTCATATAAATTTAATACTCCCTCCGTCCCAGAGTAAGAGTCCTACCCCTCATTTGCACGCTTATTAATAAATATTGGAAGTGATGTAAATGTTGTGAATGTAAAAGTAAAGTAGGAGAGAGAATGAGTGGGAGGGAATAGTGAATTGATTGGTGTTGTGAGTATAAAAGTAAAATAGGAGAGAGAATGAGTAGGGTAAATAGTAAAGATTCTTTGCCATTTTAGGAATAGGACTCTTACTCTGGGACGTACCAAAATAGAAAGTAGGACTCTTACTCTGGGACGGAGGGAGTATAATTAACAAATAAAACAAAAGATACATAATTTTTTTTTATTAACTTTCAAAATTAAATTAAATAATAAAACAAAATTCATACTCAACCTTTTGTAGAATAGTGATTGTGTATTTAGAACACTTCTAACAAAATTATTAAACGTAAATATTTATTATACTTCGATATATATCTTTGTTGGTTAGGAAGAATGCATCTATGTACTATTACGAGATCATCTTTCATTATATCAAAGATCAAGAATGCATCATTTAGTTCTTCTCAAGTACATAATGATGTTTCTTGTCTAGTGACTTTCACTAGAACCTGATTAGTGTTTTCTCATAATACTCATAGTATATGGGACATCTGGTGTTAGTACAAACATGGTTTTCATGATAGATCCATCTGCTGAAGCATATGGAATCCTAATCATGGTCCTTGCTTATTGACTGAATAAGGAAAATGAGTCTTGCAAAGAGTAATCCCATGAGACAGTTTGCAAGTAACCTCTCTAAGAGTCTTGCATTGTAAACTTTTTACTATCTTGTCTATGTTAGCACTTTAACTTTGACCAATCAACCTTTCAGATTTATCTTCATAAATCTAAATTCCAAAGATATAAGCGGCTTGCCCAAGCCCTTCATTGAGAAACTCTTTCAAAATGAATTATATGTCAACCACATATATTAGACTAGGAATTATGTTACGCTCCCTTCGTAATTAATTGTAGTCACAAGTTTCATCTTTGATAAATTCAAACTTTTTGAATACTACATCAAAATGAAAATTCCCCTGCAAGAAGTTTGTTTCAATCCATCTCATGGATTTTTGCAACTTCCATATTTTATTAGGATTTTATGGATTAACTACACTTTTAGGCTGTATCAAATACATCCTAAAGTATGTTCCTGATAAGGAATACTGTTTTAACATCCATTTTTCATATTTCATAATCGCAATATGAGGTCATGGGAATCAGAATTCTAATATTCTTAAGCATGACTATAGGTGACAACGCTTCATCATAATATGAATTAACTTTACTAAATTGGTCTTGCTTAGTAAGGATGCACCTTACGATCCATGCCTGTTTCCTCCAAGAAAACTTACTTTCCACCTTATTTTTTTTGACCTTTGGGTAGAATAATCAAGTTCCAAAATTGATTATCATACACGGATTGAATTTCTAAACTTTACTATGACAATATCAATCATAAATTTAACAGAATCTCATGAAAAAAGAGGCATTTGATTCCCCCATATTGGTGGTAATCTTAATCACAAATATTATACTCACCCATGACTCTTAAATTTCACATGAAATGTAAGTGCTCTACCTTTCGAGTACAATCAGTAACAATTGGTCAATTTATTGTTAGATCAAAAGTATTCGGTAGTACTACCTCCATATCAAGATATCAAGATGAATGTTTTTTTTTCTTCAAAATTACTCTTGATTAAAACTAAATATATACTCCCTCCGTCCCAGATCAAATGATACAGTTTGACTTTTTTGGTCAACTTAGTCAATCTTTAACCAAAATTTTATAAATATCTAGATATCTCTATACAATTCTAAAAATTGTTAATGATAGTATTTCTAATAGTGAAACAATAACAATTTCTTAAATCTCATAATATATTCATAAAATTATGGTAAAAAATGGACTTTGTTGCCAAAAAAGTCAAACTTCGCACTTTGGTATGGGACAAAGGGAGTATTTATTTTATTCATTTTGAGACGGAAATAGTTGAATAAACCATCCATATTAAAAAAATTATCATTCACTCATTGTCTTGCTTTGTTTATGATTGGACTTTCAAAATTGTCTCGTCCCTTCAATATTTATGCTCACTACATTTTGGCTAATAATCATCAGTTACACCTAAGCATATTTAGTAGAAATCCTTTTTCGAGTCACTTATGTTATGGTGGTTGCCCTAATCAGTTGTGTAATACTCCAACTATTTCGGAAAGTTAGTCCCTCTTTTTTGTTGTTGCTAATAGTTTAGGCTACTTTTAATTATGCTAAGAAAAATTTATAAGTTGTTATTTATACACCATTGTAAATACTATCAATACCAATTTTTAGATTCTCACTAATTTAATTGAAAAAATGGGGATTTTTACCAATAAGTCCCTGGGGGAATGTGGTATTTACCAATAGAAACACAACATTTCAAATTCTACCTTAGGGTCTTTAGGTTCAAATCAATTTTACCAATAAGTCCCTTTAACCTTTTAAATGGAAAAAATACCCCAGCCCAAATAAAAATTCCACCTACACCTCTAACCTTTGACCATTTTGACTGCCACCTTTACATTTGACCACCACCGCCCGCCGCCACCACTGTCCAGCCGACGCTGACCGCCGCCAGCCACCACCACCATCCGCCACCGACGAGCCGCCGGACATCGCCGCCGCCACCACCGGCGAGCTACCGCTGACCACCGCCGGACACCACCACCATCCGCCACCGACCACCGGCCACCACCACAGGCGAGCAGCCACTGACCACTGCCGGACATAGCCGGCCATCCGGCCAACCGCCGGACGTCACCCACTGCCGGCACAACCATCTGCAACCCCAAGTATTATAAATAAAAATTATTTACTCTTGGGAGGGTTTGAACTCAAGACCTCTTGGTGTTAGCCAAGACACCTAACCACTATGCCAAGCTTCTTACTTGTTCCATTAGTAGACTATTATATATTTAACACTACACCTCACATTTGTTGTGTTTTGTTTTTTTTTTATTCGGGTTAGGAGTATTAATTCTTCACAATTAAACAATTACTCATTTTTAATAAAAAAAAAATAGATAAATTTATTTCACAATTGTTTAAAGAGCATTTGACAACGCATAGTTCTGAAAATGAGTATCCTTTATAAAAACTGTGCGATGAATTTCTTAGTTGTTACACTCAACTCATGTGTTAACAACTGAGAAATAAATTTACCAGTTCTCATATTAAACTCGTGTGTGGATAACTGAGAAATGAATATCTCATTTATTATTATATTAACAACAGAGAAAAATTGATAACTGATAAATGAATGTACCAGTTCTTGTACTCAAATTCATATGTGAATAACTGAGAAATGAATGTCTCAATTATTATATAATTAAACCGATAAATTGAGTCATCAATAAGGAAAAATGAGAGATGATTTTATCAGTTTTTATTCAATTATGAATAACTGTTAAATGAATGTCTCAGTTATTATATTCAAATTCATGTGTGAACAACTGTGAAATGCATGTCTCAGTTATTACAATGATTGTGAAAAATTGAGAGATGAATTTATCAGTTTTTAAAAATGAAAAATGAAAAAATGACACAACTGTGAAATCACACAACGGAGAAATCAGTTGAAAAATGATTTTACAAGTGAAAATGAAAATTTTATTTTTTAAAATTGTGAAATTAATTGAGAAATTAAAAATGATTTTTTTTTTTCAAATTTTTACAAATGAAAAATGATTTTTTTTTAATTTATAAAATTTGAATTATGTGTTGAGTGTACTTGTTTGATTCGTATTGTCGATACGATTAAAACAATAGTTTCAGATCATTTTTTCCGTTTATAGATTTTGAGATATGTCATTTTAAAATTTTAGGTGGAAAATAAAAAAAAAGAAAGAAAGTGAGAGAAACATGAAGAGATTAAGAGAGGGAGAAAAAGAAAAAACGTGTGGGGTGTGCGTTGGTTGTTCGTGGGTTGTGCGCATAGGAAGAAGGAGGGCATTCTGGTCCAGGAAAAATATCAAGGACTTTTTGGTAAGTTTTCAAAATGTCTGTCCTTATTGGTAGTTTTTATTTCGCCTAGGGACTTATTGATCAAAGCCTCTTAAAAATGGCTTAAATTATTGCTCAAAGTTCATTCATAGCAATAAATAAAAAAGAAGGACTAACTTTTTGGGACATAGGGAGTATAGTTTAAATAAGTTGTAGTTAGGAAGCTTACACAGTGGCTTAAGACAAAAGTTTTCAATTTGTTTTTTTTTCTAAGGAAATAATTAGCAAAATGATATACTCCCTCCGTCTCACCTCACTTGACACCCATGAGGTGGGCACAAGAATTAAGGAGAATGAATAAAATAAGAAAAATGTGTGGTATAAAATGAAGAGAGAATGAGTGGGGTAAATAGTATTGTTGGTTGAATAAATTAAGTGGTGGAAAATGAAGAGAGAGAATCAGTGGTGGGGTAGAGTGAATATAAAATTATAAAAAATATGCTATTTTGGGTAGTGTCAAGTGAGCTGGGACAGCCCAAAATGGAAATAAGTGTCAAGTGAGCTGGGACGGAGGAGGGAGTATTCATTTTTTGGTGGTGGTGAGAAACCATTCTCGCAGCATACAATTTTGTGATAATAAGGAGTATTAAAAGGGAGATATTGAGATGAATGAGATTATGGGAGTGTAGGAGATAAGGTAAGGATTTTGGGGATGGTTTTTGGTGGGAGAGGCGAGGCGGTTGAGGTGGTAGTTTAAAATTTTATGTTTATATATAATAATTTGATAATTTTTATTATAAGCCACAAAATTGCATGCTATGATTGAAAAGTTAATACTTTGGTTAAATTTTGATTAATGTAACATTTTTTAATTTTATTGGGGGTGGGGTTTGGTTGGGGGGGGGGGGGGGGGAGGGGGAGAAAGGTACATTCCCTTAATATGCTACAATGAAGTAAATTTTCAAATAAGAGCACAAAAAGCATATTAGAGTGGTAGATGTTCTCTATGCTATCTAAGACAGATAAAAGAATTGTGCATTAGTTTACGGTTGCCAAATTTGTCTTCGTACTTATTATGATAAGTTATAGTTGTTTAATTATATAAAATAGTTAATACAATAAAAAATATTACTCTCTTTGAAATTTCAAACAAAATGTTAGAAACAAGCAAAATAATGTGGGGGGTGGGGGTGAAGGTATGCAGCCTTGATATAAATTAAAAAGAACTACCTGTCTTGAAAGATGGGCGCGACATGAATCTTAACATGGACAAGTTTTGTAGCTTAAAATATGATTAGTGATCAAGTCCAATGGTTTCCACACAACAGTGATAGGATTTTCTCCTTCTGTTTTTGCACTTGAAAAATTTTATTTGGCTTTCAGTTGTATAGGATAAAACAATAGTGGGGATAGATAACTTTTTGACAATATACACACTAATAATTTTTTTTTTTTTTTGTTCTTTAAAATGAGATGGGTGTAAGTTTTGGCTTCGAGTTAGAAGGATACATATTGCCTTAAAACCAAGATTATTATAACATGTTTTTTTAAAGCAAATAACACATAATTGCATTAATAAAAATTAAGAAGACGACGTTCCACAAATGACGGAGGCTCGTCCATAATGTAATAGTTGCAATTAAGATTTACACATAAATTGTCTAGTACATCTCGAATTATGATAGCCAACCCCGAACCAAATCTCCAATGAATGTCCTTGGGAACCATAACCTGTGATGCCCAAATGCTTCTCCAAGTAAAACTTGGACACGGCTCAACACCGGCCTTTAGTTAAACTCTGAAAGAACCTGTACCACTTATGCACATAAACAGGTAGACAGTTAGTTCACAAGAGGTCGACTATCTTAGCAGGACAGGTCGACTATCTTGAGTTGCAGTGTGTGATTGTTGAGTTATGCAGCGGAATAATATATAAATAAATAGAAGAATTAAATGAGTAAATAGAATGTGATTAGTGTGAGTGTGAGTAAAAGAGACACAAACACAACGATGTAACGTGGTTCAGAGTATAGCAACTCTCCTACATCCACGCTTCACTGTCCTCAATAGTGAAGAAACAATCCACTATAATCCTTCGTCAAGTAATTACAATAAATTATATGGAAAATTCCCTCAGAACTTTCCAGCCTAATTAGCCTCACTAACTAAGCTTTGTATTTGTTGCAAAGTACAGAAAAAGAAAAGAAAAAGGTTCACAAATGTGAGGGTTTTGGTGATCTCTAATATGGCTCTTATGTAGCTATGTGAGATCTATTTTAGCTTATCAATATAGCACAGATTTATAAGTTTCAAGTGTGCTTTACAATTGAGTTTTCTTAGAAGCTTTTATCAATTTGTTAGAATGGCAAGAGACAGGGGTGATGTCTTCAGTAGTGCAGGGCTCCTTTTATAGGTCTTCACATTTATATCCGTTGAGTTCCAACGGCTTGAATATCTTGGAAATGCCATTGTCAGTCGTTTATCTTTGACTGGAACAGTGCTTGTGAACAGTGTTAAGTCAAGTTTGACTTTGACTAGGAGCTGAGTTGGCAAGGGTGTCAAGGTATGCTATCTTGAAGGTCTGGTATCCCGATATGTGAAGATAGTGGACCTGTGATGACTTGATGATTTCCAGTATACTTCTTGATAATCTATATTATGTTCTTAATTATTTGTCAAAACTCTTAGTTTAGAAACTAGGGTTCTAACAATTTCCACCTTTTTGGGAAATAATTAAGAAAAGAAGTAGAGACTAATCTGTAAAGACAAATCAATCTATAATTGAAACAAAATAGAGTTAGATCACAACGAGAGATGCAAAGATTAAGTTTACATCCCAACAAAACATAAAGTAAATTTGATCAAGAACAGCAAAAACTTTGAGATAGAAAGACTTAGTGAAATGAAGCTTCAATACTATCTTCACTTTGATAATCTAGTTCTGGTTGTGCTTCTCCAAGATCTACTGCAGTCAAATGTCTTTCTCTTTCAAGATTTAGCAAATGGAGTTGTTTCTTGTTAAACCTGAAGTAGTATTGCTTGTTGTTCCAAGTAAGGTTCATCCTATCATCATACTGAATGTCAAGATTGGTGAGTTGGCTCTTCTTCATTAACTTCTCCTTCTTTCCTAGATTTCTTGATACTATAGGAGCAAGACCAAGTAGGAGTTTTCATGTGGAAGATAGACCTCTTGATGATTGTTGCTCTTGGGTGAAGATTTCTTGAGGCTGAGAGAACTCCATGAAGTTTCTTGATTGGGACATGGCTTCAGTTTGGTTTGCTATCCTTCATGCTAATGTTTCTTGGACCAGATTGGTCAAGTCAAGTCTGAGTCCCTTCATTTGAGCTCTCACATAATTCCCAACTGCATTGATGTCTTCATGAGTTGCAGCATGATATGTGGTTGGATGTGCAGAAGCAATGGGATCAGGAATGAGAGGGAAAGAGTACTGATGGAAGGGCTCCTGGATAGAAGGTTCATTGGGAAAGATAGAGGAGCTTGGCAGAATTCCTCCAAACAGTCTCTTGATTGCACAGAATCCAAATATTTTCTCAGAAACTAGCCTCCAATAGATAACCTTGATGAGGTCAATGCATTTGGTTAGAACTACTCCAGATTGCATATGAAGATCTTCATTGAGATTTGGGAGTCAACCAGTTGGAGAAGAACTTTTCCCATTGAACCATTTTGCCTCTATTAAAGCTTGAGGGAACAAGACAGGTCTCATGAATATAGAACTAATTCAATGAGAGTCTAAAGGTTTTCCACTCATTATGAACAAAAAAGATTCTCCCTGCAAGCTCTCTAGCAGTCATTTTGAGTTAGGCTTTAGAGTAGGTCCAATACTGACTAGAGATAGCTGAGCTAAGAATTTTTTGAGGAAATTCAAGGCTTTCAAAAGTAATACCAAGAGGGAGAATGGATGGAATAGAGAAGTCAACAGGATGAGAGATGAACCAAGAAGGGGGAGTATAGTACAGATGGATCAAATTGGTTAAAAATAAAGGGTCTGTGGAGTAGCTATAAGGGCCAGGACAAAAGACTTCAAAGGAAGAGTTGGGGTGAGTATGAGGATGCTCAAAGCTGGATGAATGAGAGGATTGGGATGATTTAGTTGTAGAGGGAGGCTTATCCAAACCAAGTATTTTCCATGTTACATCAAACCCAAATTTTTGCTCAAGCTCATGGAACTTGGCAATCTTTCCTGTATCTGATAGGGCTGAATAAACTTCTTTATCAAAAGGGTTTTCTTGAACTAGGATTGCCTTACCCTTTACAGAAGGGATTTAAATGGATGGAGTAGGCTGAGCAGGCCTTTCAATAATCAATTGGGTTGAGGGAGTAGATCTTGGAGTACTTGGAATAGTTTGGGCAAGGTCTACTATCATGGACACAGTTCTACCCAGGTCAACTGTCTATTCCTGAGCATTTTCAAAAGTATCATTTCCCCTTTCTTCTTCAACCACTGGATCAAACTCTATTAGAGACTCATTCCCCCTATCAGTTTGAACTGATGCATCCTTAAATTGGTTAAGAGACCAGGATTGGGCATAAATGAGGAAGATAAAGGACCTGATGATTTTGGAGTATGAACTGGGGGAGAGGAAGATTTTTGACTTTGAGGCTGAGTAAGGGTTTTAAGTGCTTCAGCAGCTTCTTTGGCTCCTAAACTGAGGGTTTCAGTTGATGAGCTTTGATGGTGAGGGTCATAGTCAAAAGGTTCAGGTGGTGAAATAGAAGGAGATTGGGGTGGTGATTCTTCTTCGGGAATAATAACTTTCCTTTTCTTACTTAGAGGAATAACTGATACTTGGGGAACCTCATCTAGTACAAAGGATTCACTGTCTTTTTTGAGTCTTTTGGATTTTCTAGAAGGTTGGGGTATGGGTTTTTCTGGAATAGGAGAGGGTGAGTGTTTAGATTTGGCTTTAGATCTTTTATACAAAAAGCTGATTTTGGAGGAGGGAGATGGAGTATGAATAGTGCTGGGACCAGGAGTAGAAGGAGGAGAAGCTTCAATAAGCAAGGGAGGAATGATTTTGGCTAAAGGTACATGCTCAGTAGGATCATCATCTAGGTCCACTATCTTGGGTCCTTTGCTTTTACTACCCTTTCCCTTAAACCTATGTGCCATTTCAGCTAAGGTTTCCCTTTCAAAATCACTACCAGATGGAGATGAGACATGAGAAGGTGTGTTATCATCTTGTTGTTCAGGTTCTGGTTGATCAACAATAGGTTCCTGTACCCTACCCACTTGTTTGTACCCTACCCACTTGTTTGTAAGAGAAGGTATGGATGCTAAAGACCTTATATCTATGATGATTAACTTACCTATCATAATGGGCAGGGACTCTTATTCTCATTGTTCTCCCAATATGAAGCAAAATCCCACTCAAAACCTAAATAAACCAGGATTTGTTGAGGATTTGGTTTTGGTTTTAAAGGGAAGATGGTCAGACCTAAGTCTAAAATTAGACAGTAGTACAAAGCTCCAATTGGTCGTTTGAACTGTGTGCAAAAGTGTAGATACCCCGGGGAGCCACGTCTTGGCTAGAGCGCGTGAATTATCCTAGAATGTCTAACTTGTTTTTAGATTGTTTAGAGTCGCCACCTATGTTTTGAGGAACATAAGAAAAACCTATTGATTATAGCCTAAGTTTGATTACGAAAACAGAGATTCTTTGTTTTGAGGTTCGGGGGTTAGATTACGAGATGGGAAGTACCGAAACACCCATCTCGCCCAACTAAAGTTGGTCTTGCTTGATCAAAATCTACATGAATGATAACGTTCTTCTTCTTCTTCTTTAAGTCATAAAAAGGGGGGGGGGTTTAAAATAGAGTTTGGAATGTAGGAGATAACTCCTTAACCAACCTCAATGAGATGAGGTGATCATTAGAGTCATGTCCCAAAATGATTTGGGTGATTGCACATTTGATTAGAGTAAAAGAGAGAGATGAG
Source organism: Campanula takesimana (assembly GCA_026119855.1). Classification (NCBI taxonomy): domain Eukaryota; kingdom Viridiplantae; phylum Streptophyta; class Magnoliopsida; order Asterales; family Campanulaceae; genus Campanula; species Campanula takesimana. Next base: position 46,705 of record JAOWBW010000040.1, read on the forward strand.
ATGAAATAGAAAAGAAAGGAAAAAATGGACTTTTACCTACAATTTGAAGACCTTCAAATATTGCTTGATGAGATCCTTGGAGAACCTTTAGAAAGTGATTTTGGTATAGTTTTTGTAAGTTCAATTTTCGGTCCTTGAAAATGGAGGTAAAGGGAGCTTTTTATAGGTGAAAGAGGGGTGTTTTTGGTGCCAAAACTCAGTCACCAAGAAATCCTTCCCGGGCAAAATCCTGTAAATTGAGCAAGGGAGAGAATCCTGGCCAGAAATCTGTAACTGACGCCCAGAGGCGCGCACTTCCTGCTTTGGGGGCGGGAGGCGCGCGCGCCTGGCTCCTCCAGTCGGAGGCGCGCGACTCAGAGAAGGCAATTTTGACAGAATGGACTAGAAAGTCAGCCCTGTCATTCAGTTTAGTCCCTGGACTTAACGAAGTCAGTCAGGAACTTAACGGAAGTTACAGAAACTAACGAGAAACACTTAAAATGGGGAGAAACACAAAATCAAATATGCAATCAGGGTGAGAGGTCCAAGGCGGGGTGTCTACAGAGCCCCTCGGCGACGTGGATTGCAAAGCAAAACGCGTCGACGAAAGTTAAAAACACCCGCCGAGGACATCACCAAGAAAAAGCAAAGACTCGATGAAAGTAGGAATTTGAAATTACGAGAGATAGTGGTACGCTCCCTGTGTGAGCGGCTTTTGTTGATAGAGGGGGTGGCATGATCCGTTAGGTGAACCTGCCGGCTGAATGTTTTGAATGAGGCCGTTAGTGAACCCTTTGAACGAGGCCGTTGGTGAACCTTTGAGAGGCCGTTAGTGAACCCTTGAGGACGAATCCGTTAGTGAAATCCGTTGATGAGGCCGTTAGTGAACCTTCGGGGAGGCCATTAGTGAACCTTTGAAGAGGCCGTTAGTGAACCTTTGAGGACGAATCCGTTAGTGAAATCCGTTGATGAGGCCGTTAGTGAACCTTCGAGGACGAATCCGTTAGTGAAATCCCTTGATGAGGCCGTTAGTGAACCTTTGGAGAGGCCGTTAGTGAACCTTCGAGGACGAATCCGTTAGTGAAATCCGTTGAAAAAAATGCAAGATGCAGTCAGTCTCTCTTTGTATGACCATGCGAACACATCCACGAACTCTCGTAGTAGTGCAGTCAGTCTGTCTCTGTCGTCCCCCTTGAAGAAGCTTCCGATCTTAGTCTCTCTTTGTTCTTCTTCGGTACCCAGATTAACAACATGCAATTCTTCGTCAGCCTTTGGACCATTTTCACCACGACTACGGACTTGTTGAGCAAGTTTCATTTAAGTATGTTGTGTTTTCGTGGTCTATTTCATCATAATTTGAATCGTTATTAACTTGTTCGTTAAGTTCATTATTAGTTAATTCATCATTTATGATGTTTGCAATCTCAGGGTACTCAGAAATATCAAATTTTTCATTAGCAAAGAAAGGAAACACACGCTCGGCTATGGCCTCCAAATCCTCTTGGGTGAGGGTATTAGAGACACTCTTGGACTCGAACGTAAGTGTGAGCCGCTCTTCCTTTGTTGCTGCGCGGGGTATGCAACCCATTTCTTGGACTAAGAATTCTTCGGATACCACGGGCCCTTTCGTTGAATACCAATTATTGATCGGCTCAGAGCTTGGCGGGATCTCACTGATAGTCTCGTTATGATGACGGGTCATGGATGGCGTTGACTTGGTATTCATTCATTATGACAAGCTCTTCGAACATGGAGGCTAAATCTGTTAGTTCTTCCCCCACGGTGATTTCTGTCTCGGATTCCATAGTCACCTTCCTTCCCTACCATTCACGTGGCGACATGGGAGTTGGTTCCCTTTCGGATTTCTGGATCTCACAATCGGAGAAAATTTCGAGACCGGGCTTTTTGACACCCTTATTGTTAACCCATGGCTCGGGAATATCATGTATGGAACGTCTTCCCCTTGGCGGAAAAATAGCCATTCAAAGTCTTGCGGTAAGGCTTAGATTAGGGACTCATAACGACGGCCTTCTTTACGAGCTCGGGCCTTTTTTTTTCTTGATTGCTTGCTCTTGTTTCAAGTCTTCTTTGGAAGGCTCGTACCCCAAACCGAAGGTGTCTTTGACGAATGGGACTTGCACATGATGTAGGATCCCTTGTTGATATTTCCATAGGCCTAAACCAGGGAAGTAGTCCATATTCCTCATCATGCGGAGGACTTTGTGATTGCTGGGGGTCCATGATCCGTTTCCCCCTTCTTTGTCAATGGCGTTGATTGAGACGGCGGAGAGAGTGGAGTCTGGTAGACCGTGCTGAACTTGGTGGACAGGTTCACCTTTTTTGTGGATGTGACATTTTCGGCCATGACGGTCACTATTTCATTACCATTTCGGATCTTGACACATTGGTGGAGAGTTGACGGTACGGCATTAGCACTGTGAATCCATGGTCGACCCCAAAAGTTGAATGAGGCCGGGATATCAAGCACTTGGAATGGAACGGACATGACCATGCTCCCAAACTCGATGTCTATTTCGATCATGCCCATGACTGTACGGGCGGTGCTGTCATAACCTCGGATTACTTGAGTAGAGGGCTTCAATCGGAATCCTTAAGCCCTAGTATGCCCATGATTCTGCCAGGCATGAGATTGAGTGCAGAACCACCGTCCACTAAGACTCTTGAGATGGGCTCCCCTTAATCGTACTTTGAGGTAAATAGCCTCTTTGTGGTCGGAACCAAATGGTGGAAAGTCCATATCGGCAAAAGTGATGACGTTGCCAAAATGAATGTGACCGATCATTGCCGTGAGGTCCTCGGGAGTAGTATCGGGAGAAACTGATGTATCATCAAGATTGCGGATGACAAGATCTCGGTGTTTCTTTGAGGATGCAATGAGGTCCCAAATAGAGATGTTGGCTTGAGTTTTCTTGAGTTGACAAGTAGAGGGTCTTCGGGAGTGTCGCGAGCTTGCGGCCTTTGAGAAGAGGAGCTTGGTGAGGAAATGGAAGGGTTGCTTGCTATGACTCAACCGGATCGAGTTAGCATGTTGACATTCCCATCTTGCTTCTTTTTCCTATTCTCTAGTACTTCCCTCATTACCTCATCGTAAGTCACTACATAACAAGAATTGTCAAGTTTATTCATAACATTGGGGCCCCATTCACAATTGGGATTGAATGGGTGGTCCCCTCGAGTTCTCCTATCTCTATTACATTGACATGTTCGTCATTAGTCACTACAAATTCTTTCTTATCTATGAGATCTTGAATGACATTGCGGAGAACGAAGCAATCCTCGGTGGTGTGGCCACTATATTGGCGGTAGCCACAATATTTGTGGTGAGCATGATTGGGGTGGACCGTCTTGGGTTGGTTACCCTTGCACGGGTGTGACTTGACCCTTTGCTTTGAGGACCTCGAACACTTCGGTTTGAGTCATGCCTTGGAGAGGCGTGTAGACACGGTCATTTCGAGACTTCTTCCCTTGGGGTGGAGAACCTTTTTGTAATTCCCCTTATCGATAGTGACGGCGTTGACCGAGACCTCTTTTGTGGAGTTGAAGCGGCCTTGTATCGGTAAGTAGGAGTGGGCCTTCTTAATCTCCTTGAGCAAGTCATCCATACGTACCCCCGCCTCTTACATTTGGGAGAAGTCGGAGCAGCAAGCCCCACTTAGGTGGGTGCGGAGATCAATCTTGAGACACTTGAGAAAGATGTCCATTTGCTCTTTTGTGTTTGGCTTCTCAACAATTTCAGAGAGTTTGTCATTCCATCTCCTTGTGAAGTCAATGAAGGACTCGTTGTCTCGTTGAGTAGTGTTCTCTATCTCTTTCCTTGTGGGCCGATTAGTGGTGTTGCCTTGGCAAGATTAGTGATCTTTTCGAGACTTGCTCTTGGAGGAGTTGGACCATGGTTGAAAGCTGTTCGAGAGACATGGTGTTGCTGCTGCCGGTCATGGTTGATGTTGGAGCTGTTGGAGTGATCTCTTCACGGACTAACCGATTTGCCGAATCCCGGTAGACTCTGTAAGTACCAATTGATCCTATATTGCAGAAGAGGCCCTTGTCAGTCTTGAGTAACACTTGCGGTCCATGAAGAGGCTTAGAACACACAGTTGGGCACACGACTCGAACCACATAAGAAAAGACTCTTTTTTTTTTTTTTTATAAGTCGGAGGGAATGGATCCCTTTTTGGGGTTTCTAAGGAAATAATGGAATCGTCACACTAGTATATAGACCATCTCGCGGTCCCATATACTCATCGGATTCCATCGCGCTTGTGAATCCTACATGTATCGGGATTAAACTAAATTAATGTAGTAAAGCATACATGCGGGGACGGATTTTTATTTTCGTCCAAAATAACCACTTTTGGGGACGGATTTTTATTGCGTCCGTTTCAACAAGTTGGCATGTATGATTTGAAGACATTAGTTTAGGGAAATCTTGGTACATGGAAACCGACTTGAGTCACTGAGTGTTAGACCCTAACTAGAATTGTGTGGTTTGTGCTCGGCTTGAATATGAGGCTCAAAGGTCACCCCCGGCATGTAGTCTTGAACTACGCCACGGGCTGAGGTTTACCGCTTCGAAAGAGCCAAGGTCTGGTGGAGCTTGAAACTTTCTAGGACGGGCCTCGACGGGTTTGTGGTTGGACTTGTGCGACTCGATAGTGAGTAGTTCATAGGAATATGTGCATGTAGTGTGAGGTCTAACAAATGACAAAAGTTTTTATTTTTTATTTTTAATTTTTTTGAAAAGAAAAACACACAAAACACATAAGCACATAAATTACAACTCCCGAATCACCCGTGTGACCGGTAAATAAAACACAAAATTAAAACAGTCCGAGGGTTCAATTCTGCTCTGATGCAGGCAACTGTGCCCACACCCCACTGTTCTGCTCAGTTACTGAAGCCTGTTTCTGTTCTGGGAACCAACACAGAAGCGTGCGCCTCTGAGTGTTGATGTGAGACGCGCGCGCATGGCGCAATGCTATTAGGAGGCGCGCGCTTCTGGTCACACCTGTCAGAATGTCAGATTTTGGACTCAGGGGATTGCCCTGGTCCTATGTGCATATTGTAACCCCTACAGAAATGATTAGTGCAGAATAGCAGAAGAAGAAGATGAAGAACATGAAGAAGTGGGCGATTCTGGTCCTTGATGCGGGATGCGCGCGCCTTAGGCTGAAGAGGCCAGAAGCGTGCGCCTCCCACATCAGGATCAGAATGCCCAGAAAAGATGTAGATTTCAATCAGAATGCAAGTTTAACCCTCAAATATCCCCAGCGGAGTCGCCACTGTAGATACCCCGGGGAAAGCTACGGCTTGGCTAGAGCGGTGAATTATCCTAGGATATCTAACTTGTTTTTAGATTGTTTAGAGTCGCCACCTATGTTTTGAGGAACATAAGAAAAACCTATTGATTATAGCCTAAGTTTGATTACGAAAACAGAGATTCTTTGTTTTGAGGTTCGGGGGTTAGATTACGAGATGGGAAGTACCGAAACACCCATCTCGCCCAACTAAAGTTGGTCTTGCTTGATCAAAATCTACATGAATAATAACGTTCTTCTTCTTCTTCTTTAAGTCATAAAAAAGGGGGGTTTTAAAACAGAGTTTGGAATGTAAGAGATAACTCCTTAACCAACCTCAATGAGATGAGGTGATCATTAGAGTCATGTCCCAAAATGATTTGGGTGATTGCACATTTGATTAGAGTAAAAGAGAGAGAGGAGATGAAGTAGAAAAGAAAGGAAAATATGGACTTTTACCTACAATTGAAGACCTTCAAATGTTGCTTGATGAGATCCTTGGAGAACCTTTTAGAAAGTGGTTTTGGTATAGTTTTTGTAAGTTCAATTTTCGGTCTTCGGTCCTTGAAAATGGAGGTAAAGAGAGGTTTTTATAGGTGAAAGAGGGGTGTTTTTGGTGCCAAAACTCAGTCACCAAGAAATCCTTCCCGGGCAAAATCCTGTAAATTGAGCAAGGGAGAGAATCCTGGCCAGAAATTTATAACTGACGCCCAGAGGCGCGCGCTTCCTGCTTTGGGGGCGGGAGGCACGCGCGCCTGGTTCCTCCTGTCGGAGGCGCGCGACTCAGAGAAGGCAATTTTGACAGAATGGACTAGAAAATCAGCCCTGTCATTCAGTTTAGTCCCTGGACTTAACGAAGTCAGTCAGGAACTTAACGAAAGTGACAGAAACTAACGAGAAACACTTAAAATGGGGAGAAACACAAAATCAAATGTGCAATCGGGGTGAGCGGTCCAAGGCGGGGTGTCTACAGCCCCACAATGCTAATGGTAGCTTCTCGGCCAATCCCTTCCTGTTGAGGCCATTTTCTTGATGATGGTCTCGATGGTTTATTTGCTGCTTCAACCGCGCCATTTTCTTGGGGACGGTAAGGAGATGACTTGTGCTTGGTGATCTTGTATTCTACCAAAAGTGCATCCATTTCCTTCTCAAAGTGAGAGCCGTTGTCGGAAATGATTTCATGAGGCACGCCGTATCGGCACAGGATATTAATCTTTACAAATTCGGCCACTTTCTTTGCGTTGAGGGTCCGATAGACTTGTGCTTCGACCCACTTCGTAAAGTAGTCGACTGCCACTAGGGCGAATGACTGCCCATTTCTCCCGGCAGGATGAACTTTACCGATGATGTCTATCCCCCAATAAGAGAAAGGCCAAGGTGTGACCATGTTGTAAAGTTGCGAGGGTGGAGCATGTTGCAGATTAGCGTGGAATTGGCACTTGGCACACCATTTGACTTTCTCGATACAGTCTTGTTCTATAGTGTTCCAATAGTAACCAATACGAAGTATCTTCTTGACTAGCATAAACCAATTCATGTGGGGTCCACATTCTCCTTCGTGCACTTCACACATTATCTCTTGAGCTTCGGCCTCATTGGCGTATAAGAGATTGATCCCATCGTGGTGCCTTTTATAGACTCGGTCCCCAATCAGTACGTATCGAGAGGCTAGCCTTTGCAGAGCTGCTTGAGACTTCTTATTGCTATTCTCGGGGTAAGTGCCATATTTGAGGAAATTCATGATATCCGAATACCACGGAGAGTTTGTTTGAACCTCGTTGACCTCGATACTCATGCAATATGCCAGACTGTTCTTTCGGGTAACTTTGAAAGGCTTCACCATTTTCCCTTGGGCATTTCGACTAATGAAGCTATGGTGGCCAGTGCATCGGCGAAGCGATTTTTATCCCTTGGCAGGTAGTTGAAAGTGATCTCTTGGAATTGTTCGACCAATTCTTCAAGGTGTTGACCATACTGTTGGAGAGTTGGGTCTTGGGTTCGCCATTTACCCGATTGCTGATTGATAAGGAGCAAAGAGTCGCCGAATACTTCTAGTTCTATGATGTTTCTGTCGAGAGCTGCTTCGAGCCCCGCTATACATGCTTCGTACTCGGCAATGTTGTTGGTAGCTTCGAATTCCAGGCGGATGGCAATGGGAGTGTAGATATCTTTTGGATCGACAAGCAATACTCTTATACCAAAGCCGTGTTTATTGGCGGCGCCATCGAAAAAAAGCTGCCACTTAATTTCCTCAGTTGCAGTACAAATTAAATTCTCGTCGGGGAACTGTACATCTTCCCCCTTCACTTCGTCACACGGGAATTCGGCAAGCTGATCACTGAACACTTTCCCCCTGATGGATTTTAGTGTGACGTAAGTGATATCATAGCCGGCGAGCATGAAGTACCATTTGGCTATTCTTGTTGATATGAAAGGCTTCTCGAAGATGTAGCGGAGCGGGTCCACCTTTGCTACTAGCTTGATCGGAAAAGCTTCCATATAGTGTTTGAGCTTTTAAGTGACCCAAACCAATGCTGCACATGACTTCTCCAAGACAGAGTAGTTGTTTTCGCCTCCTTGGAATCGGCGACTGACAAAATAAATGGCATTCTCCTTTGTGGACTCTCGTTGCTCTTGTGCTAACATAGCCCCTAGGGCTTCATCATTGACAGTGAGATAGAGAAAAAGAGGTTTCTCCTTGTGCGGCAGAACTAGAATAGGAGGGCACATCAAGTAATGCTTCACTTGATCGAAGACTTCTTGGCACGCGTCGGTCCATTCTAGAGCCACATTCTTCTTGAGTAGCTTGAAGATTGGCTCGCACATGGAAGTTAGTTGGTGCACAAACCGATTGATGTACTGCAGTCTGCCCATGAAACCTTTGATCTCTTTCTGCGTCTTTGGAGGAGGCATGTCAATGATTGCCTTGATTTTAGAGGGGTCTACTTCAATTCCCCTTTCAGTGACCATATAACCAAGGACTTTGCCTCGGATAACCCCGAACGTGCACTTTGAAGGGTTGAGCCTCATCTTGTGTTGACGGAGCCTTTCGAAGAACTTGCGGAGATCGATTAAATGTTGACCATCGGTCCCTTTGGAGTGAATGATCATGTCGTTGTAGATACCCCGGGGGAACCACGGCCTTAGGCTCGAGCGCGTGGGTTATCCTAGGATGTCTAACTTGTTTTAAAGTCGCCACCTATGTTTTGAGGAACATAAGAAAAACCTATTGATTGTAGCCTAAGTTTGATTACGAAAACAGAGATTCTTTGTTTTGAGGTTCGGGGGTTAGATTACGAGATGGGAAGTACCGAAACACCCATCTCGCCCAACTAAAGTTGGTCTTGCTTGATCAAAATCTACATGAATAAAAACGTTCTTCTTCTTCTTCTTTAAGTCATGAAAAGGGGGTTTAAAATAGAGTTTGGAATGTAGGAGATAACTCCTTAACCAACCTCAATGAGATGAGGTGATCATTAGAGTCATGTCCCAAAATGATTTGGGTGATTGCACATTTGATTAGAGTAAAAGAGAGAGATGAGATGAAGTAGAAAAGAAAGGAAAAGATGGACTTTTGCCTACAATTCGAAGACCTTCAAATGTTGCTTGAAGAAATCCTTGGAGAACCTTTAGAAAGTGATTTTTGTATAGTTTTTGTAAGTTCAATCTTCGATCTTTCGGTTGGTTTTCGATCCTTGAAAATGGAGGTAAAGAGAGGTTTTTATAGGTGAAAGAGGGGTGTTTTTGGTGCCAAAACTCAGTCACCAAGAAATCCTTCCCGGGCAAAATCCTGTAAATTGAGCAAGGGAGGGAATCCTGGCCAGAAATCTGTAACTGACGCCCAGAGGCGCGCGCTTCCTGCTTTGGGGCGGGAGGCGCGCGCGCCTGGCACCTCCTGTCGGAGGCGCGCGACTCAGAGAAGGCAATTTTGACAGAATGGACTAGAAAGTCAGCCCTGTCATTCAGTTTAGTCCCTGGACTTAACGAAGTCAGTCAGGAACTTAACGGAAGTGACAGAAACTAACGAGAAACACTTAAAATGGGGAGAAACACAAAATCAAATGTGCAATCGGGGTGAGCGGTCCAAGGCGGGGTGTCTACAGCCCCACAATGCTAATGGTAGCTTCTCAGGCCAATCCCTTCCTGTTGAGGCCATTTTCTTGACGATGGTCTCGATGGTTTTATTTGCTGCTTCAACCGCGCCATTTTCTTGGGGACGGTAAGGAGATGACTTGTGCTTGGTGATCTTGTATTCTACCAAAAGTGCATCCATTTCCTTCTCAAAGTGAGAGCCGTTGTCGGAAATGATTTCATGAGGCACGCCGTATCGGCACATGATATTAATCTTTACATATTCGGCCACTTTCTTTGCGTTGAGGGTCCGATAGGCTTGTGCTTCGACCCACTTCGTAAAGTAGTCGACTGCCACTAGGGCGAATGACTGCCCATTGCTCCCGGCAGGATGAACTTTACCGATGATGTCTATCCCCCAATAAGAGAAAGGCCAAGGTGTGACCATGTTGTAAAGTTGCGAGGGTGGAGCATGTTGCAGATTAGCGTGGAATTGGCACTTGGCACACCTTTTGACTTTCTCGATACAGTCTTGTTCCATAGTGCTCCAATAGTAACCAATGCGAAGTATCTTCTTGACTAGCATAAACCCATTCATGTGGGGTCCACATTCTCCTTCGTGCACTTCACACATTATCTCTTGAGCTTCGGCCTCATTGGCGCATAAGAGATTGATCCCATCGTGGTGCCTTTTATAGACTCGGTCCCCAATCAGTACGTATCGAGAGGCTAGCCTTTGCAGAGCTGCTTGAGACTTCTTATTGCTATTCTCGGGGTAAGTGCCATCTTTGAGGAAATTCATGATATCCGAATACCACGGAGAGTTTGTTTGAACCTCGTTGACCTCGATACTCATGCAATATGCCAGACTGTTCCTTCGGGTAACTTTGAAAGGCTTCACCATTTTCCCTTTGGGCATTTCGACTAATGAAGCTATGGTGGCCAGTGCATCGGCGAAGCGATTTTTATCCCTTGGCAGGTAGTTAAAAGTGATCTCTTGGAATTGTTCGACCAATTCTTCAAGGTGTTGACCATACTGTTGGAGAGTTGGGTCTTGGGTTCGCCATTTACCCGATTGCTGATTGATAAGGAGCAAAGAGTCGCCGAATACTTCTAGTTCTATGATGTTTCTGTCGAGAGCTGCTTCGAGCCCCGCTATACATGCTTCGTACTCGGCAATGTTGTTGGTATCTTCGAATTCTAGGCGGATGGCAATGGGAGTGTAGATGACTTTTGGATCGACAAGTAATACTCTTATACCAAAGCCGTGTTTATTGGCGGCGCCATCGAAAAAAAGCTGCCACTTAATTTCCTCAGTTGCAGTACAAATTAAATGCTCGTCGGGGAACTGTACATCTTCCCCCTTCACTTCGTCACACGGGAATTCGGCAAGCTGGTCACTGAACACTTTCCCCCTGATGGATTTTAGTGTGACGTAAGTGATATCATAGCCGGCGAGCATGAAGTACCATTTGGCTATTCTTGTTGATATGAAAGGCTTCTCGAAGATGTAGTGGAGCGGGTCCACCTTTGCTACTAGCTTGATCGGAAAAGCTTCCATATAGTGTTTGAGCTTTTGAGTGACCCAAACCAATGCTGCACATGACTTCTCCAAGACAGAGTAGTTCTTTTCGCCTCTTTGGAATCGGCGACTGACAAACTAAATGGCATTCTCCTTTGTGGACTCTCGTTGCTCTTGTGCTAACATAGCCCCTAGGGCTTCATCATTGACAGTGAGATAGAGAAAAAGAGGTTTCTCCTTGTGCGGCAGAACTAGAACAGGAGGGCACATCAAGTAATGCTTCACTTGATCGAAGACTTCTTGGCACGCGTCGGTCCATTCTAGAGCCACATTCTTCTTGAGTAGCTTGAAGATTGGCTCGCACATGGAAGTGAGTTGGTGCACAAACCGATTGATGTACTGCAGTCTGCCCATGAAACCTTTGATCTCTTTCTGCGTCTTTGGAGGAGGCATGTCAATGATTGCCTTGATTTTAGAGGGGTCTAATTCAATTCCCCTTTCAGTGACCATATAACCAAGGACTTTGCCTCGGATAACCCCGAACGTGCACTTTGCAGGGTTGAGCCTCATCTTGTGTTGACGAAGCCTTTCGAAGAACTTGCGGAGATCGATTAAATGTTGACCATCGGTCCCTTTGGAGTGAATGATCATGTCGTTGTAGATACCCCGGGGGAACCACGGCTTTAGGCTCGAGCGCGTGGGTTATCCTAGGATGTCTAACTTGTTTTAGGGTCGCCACCTATGTTTTGAGGAACATAAGAAAAACCTATTGATTGTAGCCTAAGTTTGATTACGAAAACAGAGATTCTTTGTTTTGAGGTTCGGGGGTTAGATTACGAGATGGGAAGTACCGAAACACCCATCTCGCCCAACTAAAGTTGGTCTTGCTTGATCAAAATCTACATGAATAAAAACGTTCTTCTTCTTCTTCTTTAAGTCATGAAAAGGGGGTTTAAAATAGAGTTTGGAATGTAGGAGATAACTCCTTAACCAACCTCAATGAGATGAGGTGATCATTAGAGTCATGTCCCAAAATGATTTGTGTGATTGCACATTTGATTAGAGTAAAAGAGAGAGATAAGATGAAGTAGAAAAGAAAGGAAAAGATGGACTTTTACCTACAATTCGAAGACCTTCAAATGTTGCTTGAAGAAATCCTTGGAGAACCTTTAGAAAGTGATTTTTGTATAGTTTTTGTAAGTTCAATCTTCGATCTTTCGGTTGGTTTTCGATCCTTGAAAATGGAGGTAAAGAGAGGTTTTTATAGGTGAAAGAGGGGTGTTTTTGGTGCCAAAACTCAGTCACCAAGAAATCCTTCCCGGGAAAAATCCTGTAAATTGACCAAGGGAGGGAATCCTGACCAGAAATCTGTAACTGACGCCCAGAGGCGCGCGCTTCCTGCTTTGGGGGCGGGAGGCACGCGCGCCTGGCACCTCCTGTCGGAGGCGCGCGACTCAGAGAAGGAAATTTTGACAGAATGGACTAGAAAGTCAGCCCTGTCATTCAGTTTAGTCCCTGGACTTAAGGAAATCAGTCAGGAACTTAACGGAAGTGACAGAAACTAACGAGAAACACTTAAAATGGGGAGAAACACAAAATCAAATGTGCAATCGGGGTGAGCGGTCCAAGGCGGGGTGTCTACAGAGCCCCTCGGCGACGTGGACTGCAAAGCAAAACGCGTCGACGAAAGTTAAAAAACACCCGCCGAGGACATCACCAAGAAAAAGCAAAGACTCGATGAAAGAAGGAATTTGAAATTGCGAGAGATAGTGGTGCGCTCCCTGTGTGAGCGGCTTTTGTTGATAGAGGGGGTGGCATGATCCGTTAGGTGAACCTGCCGGCTGAATGTTTTGAATGAGGCCGTTAGTGAACCGGTTTGATGAATTCGTTAGTGAATCCCTTGGATGAGTCCGTTGGTGAACCCTTGTTGACGAATCCGTTAGTGAATCCGTTTGATGAATCCGTTAGTGAATCCCTTGGATGAGTCCGTTGGTGAACCCTTGTTGACGAATCCGTTAGTGAATCCGTTTGATGAATCCGTTAGTGAATCCTTGAATGAGTCCGTTGGTGAACCCTTGTTGACGAATCCGTTAGTGAATCCGTTTGATGAATCCGTTAGTGAATCCCTTGGATGAGTCCGTTGGTGAACCCTTGTTGACGAATCTGTTAGTGAATCCGTTTGATGATCCGTTAGTGAATCCCTTGGATGAGTCCGTTGGTGAACCCTTGTTGACGAATCTGTTAGTGAATCCGTTTGATGAATCCGTTAGTGAATCCCTTGGATGAGTCCGTTGGTGAACCTTGTTGACGAATCCGTTAGTGAATCCGTTTGATGAATCCGTTAGTGAATCCCTTGAATGAGTCCGTTAGTGAACCCTTGTTGACGAATCCGTTAGTGAATCCGTTTGATGAATCCGTTAGTGAATCCCTTGGATGAGTCCGTTGGTGAACCCTTGTTGACGAATCCGTTGGTGAATCCCTTGGATGAGTCCGTTGGTGAACCCTTGAGGACGAATCCGTTAGTAAAATTCGTTGATGAAATATTGCTTTGAAGTCTCGTGCCACTTGGAGTCACACTTGACTTTTTTGAATTGTGGGGTGCGGGCACAGTTGACCGCGACCAGAAAAATGTTCCTGCTGGGGATGAAATGTTGAGATTGACTCTTGAGGGGGGTGTGGCACCCGTGACAGAACTTAGGGAGTTCGGAATCCGTGGGGAAACCTTGATACGATGCATGGATTCTTGCATGGGAGACTGCTTCTGAACCTGCCTGATGATGGGAAGAGCGCGCGTCCGGGCCTCGTTGTGGGACGCGCGCGCCTCAGATAAGTATGTCGGGAGGTGCGCGCCTGGCGCATAAGTTCAGCATATTTAAACAGGTTGTTCGCTGTTTTTGGCCAGTTTTCAAAAATTTGAAGAACCCTCCAAATTCCAAGCCCAATTTTCGTAGAGAAATCACCCCAAAACACTTTCTTGCTGCTCTAGGATCAATTCCGTCAAAGAAACGATGGCGGATCGTCAGCAATCACCTCCGTTTGAGATGCCACAGGGCGAGGAGCCCGAAATTAGGGTTGAAGCTATGGACCCGAGCTTGCTTACTTTCCGGCCTCATACCCATATTTCTCACTTCGTGACTTCGGGTTTAGTAAGAATGCCTCACCTTTCTTGTCGATTTCGGGTTTCATGAAGTTCTGTTTTCTTTACCCGAAATATTGCTGCAGCAGCTTTATTGATCATTCTTTGCATGTTGTTTGTTGTTGCTGATTTGTTGTAAGAAACATGTTGGGATGTCCATTTTCATGTTCACACACTTGCTTGTACATTGTTCTGCCATTGAAATCTCTGTGTTGAGTTCATCCGTTTTCTAGCTGTCATGCTGATGAAATTTTCGTTGTTCCTTATTCTTTTTCAGGAGTGGAGCCGCCTATCGGAGATTCGAGGCGGAGCTCATGGTCCAGTGGCCATTTGGAACAAATTGCCCGAAAATGTGAGGGCTCGAGTTCAGGCTACCCACTTTAGCCTTTTTATCATTAGTCTGCCGGCACTGAAGAATGACCCGGACGTTATTCAGGCTTTGAGAGAGAGATGGTGGGACACCACCCATACTTTTCATTTGCCCATGGGAGAGGTCACGATGACGCCCACAGACTTTACGGCATTGACTGGTCTGCTTTTGCGGGGGAGCCTGTCCCTTGCGTTTCGAGGGGGACCCTTAGGACTGCCGACGAGCTGTTGGCTCTCGTTGACTGTGGCTTCCCGGTGAAGAATTTCCGGGTCACTTGGGGGAGCATCCGCCAATATTTTAGCATTCTTGCAGCTGAGCCTCTGGGTGTCACTGCTGAGCGGGTAGATGCTGTAGCCCGTTGTTTCATATGGTACTTGTTGTCTCATACCCTGTTTGCTAGTGGAGGGTCCTTGGCCTCTTTGGCTTTGCTTGACTTGTTGGTAGACTTGGACCAGGCCGGTCATTACAACTGGGGTGCAACGGGCTTGGCTGCTTGTTATCATGGTATGGATCTGACTAGCCGCTCGACCACCAGCTCGGTCACGGGTTTCAGCCTGTTGTGGGAGGTATACTGCTTTCCTTTTTCTTTTCGACCTTCTTGTCATTGCTTTACTATATCTTTGAACTGTCATTTAATTCTGCTCTTGCCTCTGTTTTGCAGCTATGGGCCTTTGCTGTTTTGGAGCTGAGGGACTTTAAGATCAACAGAGAAGGTCAGCCCCAGTATCCGGACTGCGTGAGGTGGTCATATAGGGAGAGGAACGTGAGGACCGGCACTGCTCCCATTAGCCTGCTTTCAGCTCGGCGCCACTTGGATTCTTTGAGGCCGGAGGCTGTCGCCTTTTCTTTGTTTCCTTGGAGAGCTATTTATGCCTTTGTTGAGCATACCCTGATTCCCACCCGTTCGAGGCTCCTGATGAGCTCAGTGGAGTGTATGGCGATGTACCTTGGAGAGAGAGTGTTTTGGCAGCATGGTGGTCAGGTGACGGACTTCCACCACCCTCCTAGGTCAGCGATTCCTGATGTTCCGCCTTTCTATCCTCGTAATTGGAGGGCTCTTTCAGAGGCAGACCGGGCAGTCTATCTTGCGGGGGTTGATGCTGTCCTTTTCATTCATCTGGAACAGGATTACGGTTTATTCCGGGAGCATAACCTCCAGCAGGGTTTCATGTTCACTGATCCGAGGGAGACACATGCTGCTCCGCAGACATCGGCCCGATTCTATCCCACCGGTGCTGGATATTGTTTTGATCCTCCTTTGCCTCCTCCTTATTACACTTATTCCAACTTCGGGGTCTTTGAGGAGCAGAGGGAGATTGTTCCCGAGGATATGTCACCGGAGAGAGAGCCTCCCGCTCAGGCTGCTATGGTATGTTTTTCTGACCATCTTTGCATTTTCTCAGTTCCAGTCTTGTTTTTTTTCTGTCCTTTGTATTGATGTAATTTCCTTTCCCTGTTCTTTGTTGCAACAGGTGCCCGTAGCTTCTTATAGGCACTTGGGTAGGCAGAACAAAGGAATGAGGCGGAGGCTCCGCCAGCTGGAGGAGAGGGTGCTGGAGCTGTGCAGGGATATTGCTGCCATGACTAGAGGTGCTGCCGGTGCTATCTCTGGTGCTGCGAGAGGAGCTGACCGAGGTGCTCGGGGCATAGGACGAGGCTGCAGGGATGCTGCACTGTACATTGATGAGGCTGTCTCTTCAGCGCGGCAATCGCTGAGCAGGAGTCTGAGCCACGGAGGTAGCCATAGTAGGAGCCTGAGCCGAGAGGGTAGCCAGAGCCGGGGCGGCACCAGTTCATCAGGGAGAGCTGCCAAGAGGACCCGTCCTGATGTTGTGATTGAGACATCTGAGTCTGAGGATGATGATGATGATGATGATGAGGATGATGATGACGATGAGGAGACCGAGAGCGGTAGCACGGGGTGAGCACAGTGTTGGTGATGACGTGCCCGAGCTGTTGTGGCTGAGAGGATGAGGGATTTGAAACACTTTTACTTTTGCCTGTAATAACATTTAACATGTATTTACAATCCTATTTATTTTACTACTCATTTTTATGTTCTATTAACGACTCGATCTTAGATGTCGACCCTTTACAAACAAATGTGTGCCCAAAGGATGCTTGTTATCGATACTTGAACTCCTTTTTGTTGCTGGGATCTGATTTTGCTGCAGGTTGGATATGTTGAAGTGCTTGGGTTCTGTTCTGAACTGACAAGGGCTGTTTCTGTCTGAACTGCTGTCAAAGGCGCGCGCGTCGGGCCTTGTTTGTTGGAGGCGCGCGCGTTGTGCAGCCTTGGTCGGAGGCGCGCGCTTCTGGCCTGCTGAATTACAGCCCCTTTCTTTTTCTGATCAGAATGTTCCAAAAGCTATAAATTTGAACCATTTTCGACCAGAATGGTCACACAGCATTCTTTTGCAAACACTTTCTCCTCCTAAACCACAAAATTCTTGTCATAATGGCCCCAATGACTTTCTCCTTTGAAGTTAAGGTTTCCGTCCCCGAGGGTGAGAAGTCTGTTCCAATGGTGAACGCCGTTCCAGCTGTGGGGTCCGTCTCGATGGTGGAGAAGCGTCCGAGCGTTTTTGATCGTTTGGGAAGGCCCAATGACGATGTTGTTGACCCCGTGAGACCGGTGGTTCATGTGCGGGACTATAGACCCCGTCATTTTCCCAAGAAGAAGAAAGGTAAAGGAAATTCCTCCTATGTGTGGAAGCGTCCCATGGTTGTCCCCGCTAAGGCTCCGCTTGATAAGGGCAAAGGGAAAGCCGTTGATGAAGCTCCGTCCCGTCCTAGCGTTTTCTCCCGTCTTGGCGGTCCCAAGAATGTTCCGTCCCCGTCCAAGAAGACTAAAGGGCATAACAAGAAGCAATGGGTTCCCAAACCTAAGAAAGATTAGATTTTTCTTTGTACCCCAAGAGATTGCAATTAGACCACTTTGTTTTAGGTTTTAATATTTTGATGTCTTTTGTTGCTCAATAAATCCGTTGTAATGGTTTGAATAATTCATTGAATGAATAAGAATTGCATTTTGTTACTTGAAGTGAATTGGGTATTTTTGATATGTTTTAGACCGCACCCGAAGGTTGCCTACGTTCCTCCAGTTGGGAGGCTCAGGTCTTCGTAGTTCAAACAAACAAAGACCATTTTTTTTTTTTGTGCACCCTGTTTTTTGCCTAGACCGCCCTTTCGGGTTTTCAATCTAGCGGGCTTCTTTTTTGCACGTGCTCTACTTTTTGCCTAGGCCGCCCTTGCGGGTTTTCAACCTAGCGAGCGATTTTTTTTTTTTTTTTTTAATGGTCTTTGTTTATTAAGCGTAGAACCTCTTGAGCTTGTCGAGGTTGACCTCCTTTGGCAACTGGTCACCATCTAAATCCACGAGCCGGACTGCACCACCGCTTAGTATCTTTTTGACCACGTACGGACCGATCCATCGGGGTCCCCATTTCCCCAGGGGATTCATGACATTAGGAGGATGTTGTCTTAAGACCAAATCTCCCACATTGATGTTTCGAGGCTTCACCTTTTTGTTGAAAGCTCTTGCCATCCTTTGCTGATATGCCCTCGTGCGTTCGAGTGCTCTTAACCTTTTCTCGTCGAGTAAGGCTAGCTGTTCGTATCGACTTTTCATCCAGTTGACCTTGTTGACTTGATTCTCGAGGAGGACCCGTAGAGATGGGACTTCAAGTTCGATAGGGAGTACGGCTTCAGAACCATAGACTAATGCATAAGGAGTTTCTCCTGTTGTGGACCGTATTGATGTGCGGTAGCCCCACAATGCTAATGGTAGCTTCTCGGGCCAATCCCTTCCTGTTGAGGCCATTTTCTTAACGATGGTCTCGATGGTTTTATTTGCTGCTTCAACCGCGCCATTTGCTTGGGGACGGTAAGGAGATGACTTGTGCTTGGTGATCTTGTATTCTACTAAAAGTGCATCCATTTCCTTCTCAAAGTGAGAGCCGTTGTCGAAATGATTTCATGAGGCACGCCGTATTGGAACATGATATTAATCTTTACAAATTCGGCCACTTTCTTGGCGTTGAGGGTCCGATAGGCTTGTGCTTCGACCCACTTTGTGAAGTAGTCGACTGCCACTAGGACGAATGACTGCCCATTGCTTCCGGCAGGATGAACTTTACCGATGATGTCTATCCCCCAACAAGAGAAAGGCCAAGGTGTGACCATGTTGTAAAGTTGTGAGGGTGGAGCATGTTGCAGATTAGCGTGGAATTGGCACTTGGCACACCTTTTGACTTTCTCGATACAGTCTCGTTCCATAGTGCTCCAATAGTAACCAATGCGAAGTATCTTCTTGACTAGCATAAACCCATTCATGTGGGGTCCACATTCTCCTTCGTGCACTTCACACATTATCTCTTGAGCTTCGGTCTCATTGGCGCATAAGAGATTGATCCCGTCGTGGTGCCTTTTATAGACTCGGTCCCCAATCAGTACGTACCGAGAGGCTAACCTTTGCAGAGCTGCTTGAGACTTCTTATTGATGTTCTCGGGATAAGTGCCATCTTTAAGGAAATTCATGATATCCGAATACCACGGAGAGTTTGTTTGAACCTCGTTGATCTCGATACTCATGCAATATGCCGGACTGTTCCTTCGAGCAATTTTGAAAGGCTTCACCATTTTCCCTTTGGGCATTTCAACTAATGAAGCTATAGTGGCCAGTGTATCGGCGAAGCGATTCTTATCCCTTGGCAGGTAGTTGAAAGTGATCTCTTGGAATTGTTCAACCAGTTCTTCAAGGTGCTGACCATACTGTTGGAGAGTCGGGTCTTGGGTTCGCCATTTACCCGATTGCTGATTGATAAGGAGCAAAGAGTCGCCGAACACTTCTAGTTCCGTGACGTTTCTTTCGAGAGCTGCTTCGAGCCCCGCTATACATGCTTCGTACTCGGCAATGTTGTTGGTAGCTTTGAATTCCAGGCGGATGGCAATGGGAGTGTAGATGTCTTTTGGATCGACAAGCAATACCCCTATACCAAAACCGTGTTTATTGGCGGCGCCATCGAAAAAAAGTTGCCACTTATTTTCCTCGGTTGCAGTACAAATTAAATGCTCGTCGGGGAACTGTACGTCTTCCCCCTTCAGTTCGTCACACGGGAATTCGGCAAGCTGGTCACTGAACACTTTCCCCCTGACGGATTTTAGTGTGACGTAAGTGATATCATAGCCGGCGAGCATGAAGTACCATTTGGCTATTCTTGTTGACATGAAAGGCTTCTCGAAGATGTAGCGGAGCGGGTCCACCTTTGCTACTAGCTTGATCGGAAAAGCTTCCATATAGTGTTTGAGCTTTTGAGTGACCCAAACCAATGCTGCACATGACTTCTCTAAGACAGAGTAGTTCTTTTTGCCTCCTTGGAATCGGCGACTGACAAAATAAATGGCGTTCTCCTTTGTGGACTCTCGTTGCTCTTGTGCTAACATAGCCCCTAGGGCTTCATCATTGACAGTGAGATAGAGCAACAGAGGTTTCTCCTTGTGCGGCGGAACTAGAACAGGAGGGCACGTCAAGTAATGCTTCACTTGATCGAAGGCTTCTTGGCACGCGTCGGTCCATTCTAGAGCCACATTCTTCTTGAGTAGCTTGAAGATTGGCTCGCACATGGAAGTGAGTTGGTGCACAAACAAACTGATGTATTGTAGTCTGCCCATGAAACCTTTAATCTCTTTCTGCGTCTTTGGAGGAGGCATGTCAATGATTGCCTTGATTTTGGAGGGGTCTACTTCAATTCCCCTTTCAGTGACCATATAACCAAGAACTTTGCCTCGGATAACCCCGAACGTGCACTTTGCAGGGTTGAGCCTCATCTTGTGTTGACGAAGCCTTTCGAAGAACTTGCGGAGATCGATTAAATGTTGACCATCGGTCCCTTTGGAGTGAATGATCATGTCGTCCACATAGACCTCGATTTCTTTGTGAATCATATCGTGGAACAAGTCTGTCACGGCTCTTTGGTAGGAAGCCCCAGCATTTCTTAACCCAAATGGCATGACTGTGTAGCAAAAGGTACCCCACGGTGTTGTGAAGGCTGTCTTATGTTGATCTTCCTCTGCCATGAGAATCTGATTGTACCCGGCGAACCCATCCACGAATGAGCGAACCTCGTAGGCAGCAGTGGAGTCGACCAGCATGTCGATGTTAGGGAGTGGAAAATCATCCTTTGGGGAAGCTTTGTTCAAATCCCGGAAGTCCACGCAAACTCGAACCTTGCCGTTTGCCTTTCAATCTCTTCCTTGACTTGCAGAGACCATTCTGGCTTGATCTTTCTGAGCTTCTGCTTTACTGGCCTGGCATCTTCTCTGATCGAAATTCTGTGCTCCGCTACCTTTCTGTCCAAACCCGGCATGTCTTTGTATGACCATGTGAATACATCCACGAACTCCCGTAGTAGTGCAGTCAATCTATCTCTGTCTTCCCCCTTGAAGAAGCTTCCAATCTTATTCTCTCTTGGTTCTTCTTCGGTACCCAGATTAACAACATGCAATTCTTCGTCAGCCTTTGGACCATTTTCACCACGACTACGGACTTGTTGAGCAAGTTCATTTAAGTATGTTGTGTTTTTGTGGTCTATTTCATCATAATTTGAATCGTTATTAACTTGTTCGTTAAGTTCATTATTAGTTAATTCATCATTTATGATGTTTGCAATCTCAGGGTACTCAGAAATATCAAATTTTTCATTAGCAAAGAAAGGAAACACACGCTCGGCTATGGCCTCCAAATCCTCTTGGGTGAGGGTATTAGAGACACTCTTGGACTCGAACGTAAGTGTGAGCCGCTCTTCCTTTATTGTTGTGCGGGGTATGCAACCCATTTCCTGGACTAAGAATTCTTCGGATACCATGGGCCCTTTCGTAGAATACCAATTGTTGATCGGCTCGGAGCTTGGCGGGATCTCACTGATAGTCTCGTTCATGAAGACGGTGTCATGGATGGCGTTGACTTGGCATTCATTCATTATGGCAAGCTCTTCGAACATGGAGGCTAAATCTGTTAGTTCTTCCCCCCACGGTGATTTCTGTCTCGGATTCCATAGTCACCTTCCTTCCCCACCATTCACGGGGCGACATGGGAGTTGGTTCCCTTTCGGATTTCTGGATCTCACAATCGGAGAAAATTTCGAGACCGGGCTTTTTGACACCCTTATTGTTAGCCCATGGCTCGGGAAAGATCATGTATGGAATGTCTTCCCCTTAGCGGACAAAATAGCCATTCAACGTCTTGCGATAAGGCCTTAGATTAGGGACTTCATAACGACGGCCTTCTTTACGAGCTCGGGCCTTTTCGTTCTTGATTGCTTGCTCTTGTTTCAAGTCTTCTTTGGAAGGCTCGTACCCCAAACCGAAGGTGTCTCTGATGAATGGGACTTGCACAGGATATAGGATTCCTTGTTGATATTTCCCTAGGCCTAAACTAGGGAAGTAGTCCATATTCCTCATCATGTGGAGGACTTTGTGGTTGCTGGGGGTCCATGATCCGTTTCCCCCTTCTTTGTCAATGGCGTTGATTGAGACGCCGGAAAGAGTGGAGTCTGGTAAACCATGCTGAACTTGGTGGACGGGCTCACCTTTTCTGTGGATAGTGACGTTTTCAGCCATGATGGTCACTATTTCATCACCATTTCGGATCTAGACACATTGGTGGAGAGTTGACGGTACGGCATTAGCACTGTGAATCCATGGTCGACCCAAAAGTAAGTTGAACGAGGCCGGGATATCAAGCACTTGGAATGGAACGGACATGACCATGCTCCCAAACTCAATGTCTATTTCGATCATACCCATGACTGTTCGGGAGGTGCTGTCATAACCTCGGATTACTTAAGTAGAAGGCTTCAAATCGGAATCCTTAAGTCCCAGTATGCCCATGATTCTGCCAGGCATGAGATTGAGTGCGGAACCACCGTCCACTAAGACTCTTGAGATGGGCCTCCCCTTGCTCGTACTTTGAGGTAAATAGCCTTGTTGTGGTCGGAACCAAATGGTGGAAGGTCCATATCGGCAAAAGTGATGACGTTGCCAAAATGAATGTGACCGATCATTGCTGTGAGGTCCTCGGGAGTAGTATCGGGAGAAAATGATGTATCATCGAGATTGCGGATGACAAGATCTCGGTGTTTCTTTGAGGATGCAATGAGGTCCCAAATAGAGATGTTGGCTTGAGTTTTCTTGAGTTGGACAAGTAGAGGATCTTCGGGAGTGTCCCGAGCTTGCGACCTTTCAGAAGAGGAGCTCGGTGCGGAAGTGGAAGGGTTGCTTGCTATGACTCGACCGGATCGAGATAGCATGTTGACGTTCCCATCTTGCTTCCTTTTCCTATTCTCTAGTTCTTCCCTCATTACCTCATCGTAAGTTACAACATAGCAAGAATTGTCAAGTTTATTCATAACATTGGGGCCCCCATTCACAATTGGGATTGAATGGGTGGTCCCCTCGAGTTCTCCTATCTCTATTACATTGACATGTTCATCATTAGCCACTACAAATTCTTTCTTATCTATGAGATCTTGAATGACATTGCGGAGAAAGAAGCAATCCTCGGTGGTGTGGCCACTATATTGGTGGTAGCCACAATATTTGTGGTGAGCATGATTGGGGTGGACCGTCTTGGGTTGGTACCCTTGCACGGGTGTGACTTGACCTTTTGCTTTGAGGACCTCGAACACTTCGGTTTGAGTCATGCCTTGGAGAGGCGTGTAGACACGGTCATTTCGAGACTTCTTCCCTTGGGGTGGAGGAACCTTTTTGTAATTCCCCTTATCGATAGTGACGGCGTTGACCGAGGCCTCTTTTGTGGAGTTGGAAGCGGCCTTGTAGCGGTAGCTAGGAGTGGCCTTCTTAATCTCCTTGAGCAAGTCATCCATGCGTACCCCCGCCTCATACATTTGGGAGAATTCGGAGTAGCAAGCCCCACTTATGTGGGTGCGGAGATCAATCTTGAGACACTTGAGAAAGATGTCCATTTGCTCTTTTGTGTTTGGCCACTCAAAAATTTCAGAGAGTTTGTCATTCCATCTCCTTGTGAAGTCAATGAAGGACTCGTTGTCTCGTTGAGTAGTGTTCTCGAGCTCTTTCCTTGTGGGCCGGTGAGTGGTGTTGCCTTGGTATTGGTTCTTGAAGGCAAGCATGGCGGAGTCCCAATCAAGACGGACAGTGAGCGGGAGAGTAGCATACCAATCTTTTACCGCCCCCTCGAGAGTGAGAGGAAAGCATTGAGCCATCACCTTGGGGGAGACCTTCTTCGGAACCATTGCCCAAATATAAGTCTCAATGTGAGCCATATGACACGAGTTGCCCTTGAATTTTCTTATGTCGGGCATCTTGAACTTATCGGGAAGAGCGGCCATAGTACTCATGAGGATGGATGATTGATAAAGGCTTGTGTCGGAGCTTTTCCCCATGTTGAGCCCGTTGAATTTTTGGTCGATGTAGGCCATGATAGAATCCACCATTTTGGGCTCATTGTTCTCGGAACTCGGCTCCCCCATTTTCTTGGTGCGGGTGTTGACATAAGGACTTTTGAACAAACCCTCGGTCCATTCGGATTCATCATCATTATTCTTGTTCTTTCCCTTGGCAAGATTAGTGAGCTTTTCTTTCATTAGCTCCATCTCGGCCTCGTGGGCCTCTCTTTGGCTGTCGAGGTGGGATTTCCAAATGTCATCTTTGCTTTGTGCCTCTCTATTAAGGGTGGAGACTTTCTCTTGGAGGAGTTGGACCATGTTTGAAAGCTGTTCGAGAGACATGGTGTTGCTGCTGCCGGTCATGGTTGATGTAGGAGCTGTTGGAGTGATCTCTTCACGGACTAACCGATTTGCCGAATCCCGGTAGACTCTGTAAGTACCAATTGAACCTATATTGCAGAAGAGGCCCTTGTCAGTCTTGAGTAACACTTGCGGTCCATGAAGAGGCTTAGAACACACAGTTGGGCACACGACTCGAACCACATAAGAAAAGACTCTTTTAGTTTTTTTTTTTTTTTTATAAGTCGGAGGGAATGGATCCCTTTTTGGGGTTTCTAAGGAAATAATGGAATCGTCACACTAGTATATAGACCATCTCGCGGTCCCATATACTCATCGGATTCCATCGCGCTTGTGAATCCTACATGTTTCGGGATTAAACTAAATTAATGTAGTAAAGCATACATGCGGGGACGGATTTTTATTTTCATCCAAAATAACCACTTTTGGAGACGGATTTTTATTGCGTCCATTTCAACAAGTTGGCATGTATGATTTGAAGACATTAGTTTAGGGAAATCTCGGTACATGGAAACCGACTTGAGTCACGGAGTGTTAGACCCTAACTAGAATTGTGTGGTTTGTGCTCGGCTTGAATATGAGGCTCAAAGGTCACCCCCGGCATGTAGTCTTGAACTACGCCACGGGCTGAGGTTTACCGCTTCGAAAGAGCCAAGGTCTGGTGGAGCTTGAAACTTTCTAGGACGGGCCTCGACGGGTTTGGGGTTGGACTTGTGCGACTCGATAGTGAGCAGTTCATAGGAATATGTGCATGTAGTGTGAGGTCTAACAAATGACAATTTTTTTATTTTTTTTATTTTTTGAAAAGAAAGAAAAACAAACAAAACACATAAGCACATAAATTACAACTCCCGAATCACCAGTGTGACCGGTAAAATGAACGCAAAATTAAAACAGTCCGAGGGTTCAATTCTGCTCTGATGCAGGCAACTGTGCCCACACCCCACTGTTTTGCTCAGTCACTGAAACCTGTTTCTGTTCTGGGAACTAACCTAGAAGCGTGCGCCTTTGAGTGTTGATGTGAGACGCGCGCGCATGGCGCAATGCTATTAGGAGGCGCGCGCTTCTGGGCACACCTGTCAGAATGTCAGATTTTGGACTCAGGGGATTGCCCTGGTCCTATGTGCATATTGTAACCCCTGCAGAAATGATTAGTGCAGAATAGCAGAAGAAGAAGATGAAAAACTTGAAGAGGTGGGGGATTCTGGTCCTTGATGCGGGATGCGCGCGCCTTAGGCTGAAGAGGCCAGAAGCGCGCGCCTCCCCCATCAGGAATCAGAATGCCCAGAAAAGATGTAGATTTCGATCAGAATGCAAGTTTAACCCTCAAATCTCCCCAGCAGAGTCGCCACTGTAGATACCCCGGGGAAAGCCACGGCTTGGCTAGAGCGCGTAAATTATCCTAGGATGTCTAACTTGTTTTTAGATTGTTTAGAGTCGCCACCTATGTTTTAAGGAACATAAGAAAAACCTATTGATTATAGCCTAAGCTTGATTACGAAAACAGAGATTCTTTGTTTTGAGGTTCGGGGGTTAGATTACGAGATGGGAAGTACCGAAACACCCATCTCGCCCAACTAAAGTTGGTCTTGCTTGATCAAAATCTACATGAATGATAACGTTCTTCTTCTTCTTCTTTAAGTCATAAAAAGGGGGGTTTTAAAATAGAGTTTGGAATGTAGGAGATAACTCCTTAACCAACCTCAATGAGATGAGGTGATCATTAGAGTCATGTCCCAAAATGATTTGGGTGATTGCACATTTGATTAGAGTAAAAGAGAGAGATGAGATGAAATAGAAAAGAAAGGAAAAGATGAACTTTTACCTACAATTTGAAGACCTTCAAATATTGCTTGATGAGATCCTTGGAGAACCTTTAGAAAGTGATTTTGGTATAGTTTTTGTAAGTTCAATTTTCGGTCCTTGAAAATGGAGGTAAAGGGAGCTTTTTATAGGTGAAAGAGGGGTGTTTTTGGTGCCAAAACTCAGTCACCAAGAAATCCTTCCCGGGCAAAATCCTGTAAATTGAGCAAGCGAGAGAATCCTGGCCAGAAATCTGTAACTGACGCCCAGAGGCGCGCGCTTCCTGCTTTGGGAGCGGGAGGCGCGCGCGCCTGTCTCCTCCTGTCGGAGGCGCGCGACTCAGAGAAGGCAATTTTGACAGAATGGACTAGAAAGTCAGCCCTATCATTCAGTTTAGTCCCTGAACTTAACGAAGTCAGTCAGGAACTTAACGGAAGTGACAAAAACTAACGAGAAACACTTAAAATGGGGAGAAACACAAAATCAAATGTGCAATCGGGGTGAGCGGTCCAAGGCGGGGTGTCTACAAAAAGACACAACAGTTGTTTCCATTCACTAGGGCTCATAACATGGTGATATGAGGTCTTTCCACACAACCCGTTCATTACGACATCAGCCAAAGTAGAGAATTGTGGAGAAAGGAACTTTTTATAAAACGGTTTATCAGAATGGTAAGCAGGCCATCCCTCAATTTCAGTAGTTTGAGAAGAGTAATTTATACTAGAGTCCCATATATTTGTTATCATACTGGGTTCATTAGGTGTACCATATGTAGCAGCAATATCACTAGGGGAGATGGTATAGGAGGTACATTGAAAGGTGAATTGAATGTAATGCTGCTCTGTCCAGACTCCATTGTCGTAAATGTGAGAGCATAGTAAAGGAAGAATTAGAGGGTTGAATTTCATAAACGTCTTCCATTTAGCATTGATTAGAAGCTCTCCTTTCCATCCACCAGCGGGATTATGTTAGAAGGATTTCTTAATGAGGTAGCCATGAGCAGATGATGAATTCATGATTCTAGGGTTTGAAAGAGAGAAACAGAGGAGATAATGGTAACTTTTTGTTTGAATGAAGGAGAAGGGTTTAAGAAGTTGATTGGTTTAGAATAAACGGTGGCTTTTATAGGGGTAAGGGACAACTAAAGAAAGTTGAAAAGACATGTCCTTTAATATAAATTGATAAGCAACGTGAGTAAGCTGGCTGGTGACTTATCCTGTTTGTAACCGTGGCTACAGTAACTTCTCTCCTTTTAATACTTTCGCAGAGGACTTAACTTGTAAGGGAGCAAACATTTTTTATTCCTTCATTTAATATTGACATGGTTAAGTCCAATATTAAACAATAATTCAGTTTGGTCAAGCGGCAAAATTAATTTCCATATCAAATCAATCTTACTGGAATTACATCTTTTGAGGTCTACTATCATCATTGCATCTACAACATAAATTCTCGAGATGAATTAAATGATGTAAAATCTTTCTATATAAGAACCATTGTTGGTGAATAATAGATCACAACAACAATTTATTCAGATAGAAGATAGCATATAGCAAGATAGTAGACCTAGTTCTTTCACTTTCCACAAAAAATGGGCAGGCTTACCAATATTTTCAGTCCCAGCAAGATGTCAAATCTTGTTAAGAAATTGAAGTTCAAGGAAGAGGAGGAGGAGAATAAGGTGGACGAGAAATTCTTGAAAGAATTTAGAGAATACCAGGCCCAAGAGACACTGGGCTGGGAACAAGAGGTTGAACAGATTCTTCCAAATGATCCTAGGAATAAAGAAGAGTTGTTGGAGAGAAGCCTCAAAAAAACAAATGTGGCTTCATGCTAGGAATGAATTCATTAAGGAGGAAAGAGGCTGAAAAGAGGAGAAGAGGTTGAAAAATGGAGTGACAAAGGCAAGGGAAAGGCCAAAATGTCTGAAGTAAAGGAAGATAAAGGACCTCATAGGTCTTTGTTTGACCTCTTGCAGATGGAAAGAAGAACTGATTTTGTGATACGGGAAAGAGGAGAGAGAGGACAAGGCAAATGAGATAACTGTGAAGGAAGTTCTTATACCAAGACTGGTTCATTTTCCTTACTGTTAAGCAAGTACTTTGCTTGTTGTTGTCCATTCAAAACAGGGGAGAAGGAGGAAGGAAGCTTTAGATCTGATGAGGCTTATGTTTTCAGTGAGAGCCACAACTCCTCTGGTACCTTTAGTTTTTTATATCCTCTTAAGGACTTACCAAAGCCTTAGGAAATAAAGAATTGGTGGCCTAAACATTTGTGGCCATCTTTAAGTCAATTTGTCCTTGATGTTGGATCGTGGAGGTGGGATACCAGACTCATGTTGGAAAGAAGTGATGAGTCTGGACAACCTGTTGCAGGGACCTCGTATGGAGGTATGAAGGATGAAGAGGAGACTTCAGCTGAATGTTCTTTCATTGCTGGAGAGGAGAGATTAATAACAGAGTAGGTCTATTATTAGGAAGATAGTAGGCCTAGTGGAGAGGTTGGCTATCTTGCTTAGAACTGGAGAAACTGACATATTTTAGCTCCTTTTTTATTGTAGGAGTAAGGTAGCCTTTTAATGGTACCTTTTTGTTGTAACTCTCTTTTTGTACTCTATATTCCACTTGTGTTTTTTTTTTTTTAATGAAACTTACCTTTTTATTTAGTTGGCATATTTAGCATTCCCAAATTTGCTCTTAAATATCCAAATCTTTGTTCATCCAGTGCTTTTGTGAGAATGTCAGCCAATTGATTCTCAGTGCATACATGAGATAGGCATATATCACCCTTTGAGCCTATATAATGCTTTATCCAACTTGTAGACATGATCTGGGAATTTTGGGGATTCAAACCCAGGAGGCTATGCAACAAACAATTTTTCATGTAGAATCATATTCAGGAATGCACTCTTAACATCCATCTGATATACAATCATTTTCTTGGATGATGAGTAGGCAAGGAAAAGCCTAATTGCTTCAAGTCTAGCAATTGGAGCATAGGTCTCATCATAGTCAATTCCCTCTTCTTGTCTGTAGGCTTGAGCTACCAATCTTGCTTTGTTTCTTATGACTGTTCCATCCCCATTCATCTTATTTTTGAACACCCATCTAGTTCCAATCACAGTTTGATTTTTAGCTTTAGGGACAAGTTTCCAAACTTTGTTCATTTCAAACTGTTCAAGCTCTTCCTCCATTGCTTCTATCCAATCTACATCATGTAAAGCTTCATTGATCTTCTTTGGTTCCATCTGGGATATGAAGGCACTATACAAGGCTTCATCTTCAATTTTTGACCTTGTTTGAACTCCTCTGGCAATATCACCAATTACTAATGACTCAGGGTGATTATTGTTGAAGTTTCTGGAAATGGGGAGATCAATGTAAATGTTGGAAATAGGAATGGATCTAGGTGGATTAGGATTTGATGGTTCTTGAGTGGATGTTCTAGGTTCACAATTGTTCCCCAGTTCTGTTTCCAGTGATAGGTCTATCATCAATAGTAGGTCTACTATCATTGGTAGGTCTACTATCTTCAGTAGGTCTATTATCAGAAGTGAGAATAGGGTTAGTGAGAATAGTTCCAGACTGAGCAACAGGTGGTAAAGGTTGATTGTCATTGATTTTGAGGTTGCTAAAAGGAGGAAAGGATTCAGAATAGCTTTTGGGTATATTATAAGGAAGATAATCAAGTTGGTCACTTTTGGAATTATGAGAGGTAATGGGTGAGGGTTCAGGCAGAGATTCAAAGTTACCAAGAGTTTCATCAAACTCATTAATTTTCAACTCCCAAGCACTGGGAGATTCATCAAAATCCACATGAATGGATTTTTCAACCACCATTCTTCTTCTATTGTATACCCTGTATGCCTTGCTAGTTGCAGAGTAACCAAGGAATATTCCTTCATCACTTTTAGACTCAAATTTGTCCAAATTGTTCTTCCCATTATTGTGAATAAACATTTACTTCCAAATGTATGAAAGTAAAAAATTGTCAGAGTTCTTTCATTCCACAGTTCATAGGGAGTCTTCATGTGATATTTGTTTATCAATGTCTTCTTCTGAACATAGACTGCAGTTGTAACAGCTTCTCCCCAAAAATACTTAAGAAGATTATTTTCAGATAACATGGTCCTAGCAGCTTCACAAATTGTTCTGTTCTTTCTCTCAGCTACTCTATTTTGTTGAGGAGTTCTAGGGACTGAGAAGTTGTGACTTATGCCTTGCTGATTGGAAAATTATTCAACACCAGTATTCTCAAATTCAGTACCATGATCTGACCTTATTCTGACAACCTTGATGATTTTGAGATTTTGCACTTGATTTATTAATTTGACTAATTGACCAAGGGTTTCTGATTTGGACTCTAACAGAATGATCAAACAAAAATCTTGTATAGTCATCAACTATCACAAGGGAGTATCTTTTTCCTCCAAGACTTCTAGTTTTGATTGGTCCAAATAAGTCCATATGAATGAGTTCAATTGGTCTTTTTGTATCCAATCTATTTTTGGCTTTAAAAGAAGTCCTTTGTTGCTTTCCACACCGACAAGCATTGCACAGCTTATCCTTTTTGAAGGATATTTTTGGTAGTCCTTTCACAAGATTAGAGGATGCAAGTTTAGCTATGCTTTTGAGATTCAAGTGAGCCAATCCCTTATGCCAGAGCCATGCTAAATCAGATTGATTGTAAGATAGTAGACACATGGCATTAGTGGATTGAGCCACTTTAAGGGATATGCAGTACACATTTCCTTTTCTGAAGCCAGTAAGAATGATTTCATCTTTTGAATTCTTCACTTGACACAAGTTATGGGAGAAGACTACATGAAATCCTTTGTCACAGATCTGACTGATGCTAATCAAGTTATGCTTGAGACCTTCCACATAGGAGACATTTGACAGAATAATGCTTTTTTTTTTTATCAAATCTCCATGTCCTTTAACTCTAGCTTGAGAATTGTCTCCAAAAACAACACTAGGGCCATCTTTTGAAATGAAGTTCTGAAGCTATTGCTTGTTGAAGGTCTTGTGCCTGCTGCATTCACAATCTAAGTACCAAATTCCTTTATTAAAATCCTACAAAATAAATAAAGAAAAATAAACATGGTCCCCTTTGAATTATGGGTCAAGGAGGTTAGACAGCCTTAGGGACCCAAACTTTTACAGTTTTCTTAGGAGGGCTATTTTTCTTTGGGAATAAGGTTTTTGGTTGAAGGAGTTCAGGTAAGATAGGATCTGGTACATGTAGGGTGTCATTCTGAATTGTTTATGATGGTAGTTGTGATGAAGGTGATGATTGTATGAGTTGTGTGAGGTATGGGATTTAGGGAACCTTGAAGAGCTGTAATTTTGACTTTTTCTTTGTATCTCTTTTGGTAGGTCTGCTGTCTTCTTAGATATCCTTGATAGGTTTGCTTTCTTCTAGGGTAACCTTGATAGGTCTACTGTCTGTAGTTGTTCTGACTTGTTTGATTGTTCTTCCAAGTCTGAGATTGCTTTAGAGGACTTAGGGCCACAATTTTGTTGATGGGGATGGTCATTTAAACCTTGCTACTGTAGGCTTGATCATGATAGAAGATCTCCTTCATCTTTCCTTGAGCCTTGTATACATCTTGTTTTGTTTGAATAGGATAGATGGGCTTCCTTATTGTCTTGTCCCCTATCTTAACAAGAAGCATTTTATCAAGTTTTCTTTCACCCTCAGGTAGTTTGTATTCAATCACAGTTAGATTGTTTGCACCTAATCCAGTTTTTTTACATGGGTGCCTTTGAGTGTATAGGAAATGTGACATTGCTGAACTTGACTTGTTCTAAGACTCAATTTTTGTTTTGAATGCTTGGTTCTCATCATTTAGTGCCTCTATTCTGAGGTTGAGTTCTTTTAGTTGACTTATAATATGGAGATGATTGTTTCTTGCATTGAAGACATCAGCATGAAGGTCTACTATCTCATCTCCTTGTTGTTGGTTCTGCTTTTGAAGAGTGAGGTTTTGGGTTTCAAAAAGGGTATTTTTGGTTTTAAGGCTATCTAGTTCCTTAGAAAATTGTAAATTTTCAGTTATCAAGACCCTAAGACTTGATTCTTCTTTCTTTCTCTGAATAAACAAAGTGCAGGCTAAATTTTTAAGACCTTCCAGGTCAAGGGAATTAAAATCACTTACCTCTTTTAGTTCCTCTGCAGCTGCAAGAGCTTCAAGTTCCTCTTCACTTTCTGAGTCATCTTCTTCATTTTTCATGAGACATATCATGGCTTCCATGTCATCATTTGAGTCTGAGGAGTCACTTTCATCATCACTGAATTTTGACAGGTCTGCTATCATGACCTGTTCCTTCTTTTCATCATGTTTGGCTTTGGCATAGTTGAAGCAGTTACACCTTGAGTTGTGTATGATATCTTTGGAATATGATAGCTTTTTTTGGGATGAAAAGTTTCTTGATTTCCTTGGTTCTGGGCACTCTTGTGAGTAGTGACCTAACTTTTCACAGTTATAGCAAGTGACTTCTTTCTTCTCAGTTTGAACTTGATTTGAAGTAGATGCATTGTTTTTCTTGTCAAACATCCTTTTTTGATGTTTCATAGCATTTTTAACAGCTATGGATATCAGACTAGGAATGTCTTCTTGAGTCAAAGGTTTGACTTCTTGTTGGATAGATTGACTTTTTGAATTGCATTACATATTAGGGAGTCAATGTCCTGTTGTGAGTAAGCTTTTGGAGCTTCTTGTGCTGCAAGAGTCATGGTGTGAACATTGGCTAAAGATGATGCAATAGTGGGTAATTTGACAGTCCCTTCAAGTTCATATGCTTCCAATATTCCAAAGTATTGTTCATATTCTTGTGGAAGACTTGAAATGATTTTCAAACATAGGTCTTGTTGATCCAGTTTCTTGCCATGGTTTGACACTAGTCTGAGGAGGTCTTCAAATCTGTCTTTGGCAGCACTAACTCTTTCACCAGTGGCAAACGTAAAATTGTCAAGTTGCCTCAGTAGGTTATATAAATTTTGTGCTCTGACACTTGTGTGCTTAGTAAACTTGATTTTAATTAAGTCCCAAGCTTCTTTGGCAGTTTCAACATTCCTAATTTCTTGGGCCAAAGAGTCATTAACACTTTTTTTTAAAAAAATGTTTTTGACTTTTTGATTAGCTGTGATTAAGTGTCTTTCAGTTACAGTCCAAAGGCCAGGGGTTTTGTATTTGTCATCTCCTCCATTTATGTCAGGTAGAATGGGTATTCTGACTTCTTCATGAAGAACAAACCAGTTCCAAACACTATTGGCATCTAGGTAAGTCTTGATTTTAAAAGAGAGTATCTCAAATGATCCACAGTCATCAACATGTGGAATGTCTTTCTTATTGTTTCTTCTTGGTTGAGTCATGATGTTAATGCTTATGGATTCTTCTCAAGATGTTAAGCTTGAAGACACTTAAGTCTCTTAAAAACCAGCTCTGGTACCAATTGAAAGAACCTGTACCACTTATACACATAAACAGGTAGACAGTTAGTTCACAAGAGGTCGACTATCTTAGCAGGATAGGTCGACTATCTTTAGGTGCAGTGTGTGATTGTTGATTTATGCATCGGAATAATATATAAATATATAGAAGAATTAAATGAGTAAATAGAAAGTGATTAGTGTGTGATTAAGTGTTAGTAAAAGAGACACAAACACAACGATGTAACGTGGTTCAGAGTATAGCAACTCTCCTACATCCACTCTTCACTGTCTTTAACAGTGAAGAAACAATCCACTATAATCCTTCGTCAAGTAATTACAATAAATTGTATAGAAAATTCCCTCAGAACATTCCAGCCTAATTAGCCTCACTAACTAAGCTTTGTACTTGTTGCAAAGTATAGAAAAAGAAAATAAAAAGGTTCACAAATGTGAGGGTTTTGGTGATCGCTAATATGGATCTTATGTAGCTATGTGAGATCTATTTTAGCTTATCTATATAGCACAGATTTATAAGTTTCAAATGTGCTTTACAATTGAGTTTGCTTAGAAGCTTTTATCAATTTGTTAAAATGGCAAGAGACAGGGGTGATGTCTTCAGTAGTGCAGGGCTCCTTTTATAGGTCTTCACATTTATATCAATTGAGTTCCAACGGCTTGAATATCTTGGAAATGTCATTGTCAGTCGTTTATCTTTGACTGGAACAGTGCTTGTGAACAGTGTTAAGTCAGGTTTGACTTTGACTAGGAGTTGAGTTGGCAAGGGTGTCAAGGTATGCTATCTTGAAGGTCTGTTATCCCGATATGTGAAGATAGTGGACCTGTGATGACTTGATGATTTCCAGTATACTTCTTGATAAGCTATATTAAGTTCTTAATTATTTTTCAAAACTCTTGTTTAGAAACTAGGGTTCTAACAAACCTTGAACGGTAAAAATTTGGTTTTGAAGACACAAGAAAGTGACGCATCTGAGTCGGCATTAAATGCGCAACCAAATATCTCAAGCATTGTACCAAGAACAAATATCATAATCTTTCTATGGCTCTCACAAAGGAGAGAAGGTAGAGGCTCCCAAGAAAGGGGAGAAGGAAAAGGCTCCCGACATAGGGGAGATAACATATAATATAACGAGAAGTAAGACAACATGATTTATTCAACAATCTATCATGAAAAAACCAAAAATACTACAAATCTAGAAAGGGAAAACTCCGTTTTAGTCCAATGTACTTTGGGGGCGTGTTTAACTTTATTTTTTTCATTTTTACCATCGTACTAGAAAAAATGGTTTCATTTTATACCGAAAACTTAACGTTGTTACATTTGGCTAACGGAAAAGGATGATAAAGTTATGAAATATTATCCCCATTAAATATTAAACAAATTTAACCTAAATTCATTATCATGTTCCCCTAAACACACTAACCCACCCAGTTGCTTCATACCTTTGGTTATGTAGTTTCTCTCCAGGATATAGCCTCTGCTTATAGTCAAACGGGCCGCGTTGTATACATGGCAGGTATACTTTGTAATCTCCAGGGAAGACCCGTGCAGGAAGATTAAGCTGAAAAAAAGATACAAAGCCACTGAAGTTGAACTCAATAGAATTTCCGGAATCTGATAATGCTGAAATTATGGAAAATAATATTGAGAAATACTCCCCTGTCCCAAAATTATAGTCGCATTTATTATTTTTATTTTTCCCAAAAAGATAAGTGTCATTTCTAAAAATTAAACTTCAAAATCACTAAATGTCCAAAACATAACCTAAATATTCGTGCATTTCTGTTTGAATCTATTGAATGCCTCCTCTTTGATTGGGACCTAACAAGACTGTACTGGATTTCCTCATGGCAACATTATTAGATAGAGTTTAAGATACTCTAATGATTCAATTAATCAACTTTAAATAAAAATCTAGACCCTCGAGACATTACTAACTGAAAGGTCCCGGTTTTCATTAAAACACTCTTAAGGCCAAAATGATAGAGAAATATGCGCAGCGGAATATATATTTTCTTAAGCCTTATAGTTGTTGTCTAACATATATATTTCTAATCTCTTTGTCAATTTTATCTTTTCAATGTGATCAAGCAATAATATATTAAAGCAAGAAATATAAATGAAATTGAAAATTAAATTGCAAGACAAGAAATAAAAAAAAGACAAGAGGCGAGAATTTTTCAAGTGGTTCGGAGGCAAAACCCATCTCCTATATCCACCCCACTGTCCCTGACAAGTGAGATCAATTCACTATAATATTCTCTTATACAAGAGTTACAAGAATTGATAAGGCAAGTTCCTCGAACCCCATCTACTTAATTGACTCATCAATTAAGGTTGCTTCTTCCAAAGCGAAAAAGAATATAAAAATCACAAGTGTGAATATCAATGTTGTTCTTCATTGGATTGACACTAGAGTTGTCGGATGGAAGCATGCTTTAGCTTGGTGTTCCCCTTAATGTTTACAAGGTTTGGTTGGGTTGATGTTAAAAGGTTTAAAAGGGTGAGGGAATAAATGGTGAATGGTTAAAAGATAATGTGGCAATTGGTGTATATTGCTCACTTGGGTAGGAGGGATATGGTGGTGCAAACACAATAGTGGATAAATGGTGGAGGGTTAAAGGGTTGGGTTCTTGGGGTGTAAACCTTAGTGTGTGCAATTAGTGTTTATTGCACACACTATGTGAAAGTAAAAGGGTCGGTGGTATTGGTGCTGGATACCCACAAGAAAAGGGGAGGGTTATGGGTTTAATTTATAGGGTGAAAGAGGAAGTAACCGTTGCAAGAGTTTGTCAAAATTGAGTTGTGAGTCAGTCTACCAAGTTTCTCTCTTCTTGGTCTTCAAAGTTGAATTCCTTGGTTGAAAGAATCATAAATGCATTGTAGATGATTTTCTCAGAAGCTTCATGTCTGCCAACGAAAATTGTGTCTCTTTATAAGGCTTTTATAAATATTGCACTTGACCACTTTCTCCATTTATGCTCCATTTGAGTACTTTGCACATATCTTTACATCGAGAACTCACATAAAAAATCCGATTACATATTCTTGGACATCATTAAATTAGCTTTCCAATGAGTCTAATATTGAATATTTTGCGATCTCGGTAGGTGGAGAAAATCACTGTTTAAAAGGTAAGAGAACTTGGAGGTGGTCTTGAGTAACTTTTGTAACTTTCTCTCTTGACAGTTTTGACCATTTAACTTTGTCTTGTTAAATGATCAATCTTCACCAAAACAAAAGGTTAGGCCCTAAAAATTTCCCCATTTTTGGTGAAGGATTGGTCATTTATACTCTTAATGGCTTGCTTCAAAACTCCATAAGCAAAAAAGAGATGACATTGATCATTTGGCTCTCAAGAAAATTTGAGCAGATTTTTTGATCAACTTCATGGGTTTTTCTGTATTGACTCGGAAGGTCCTGGGGTGTGAGGATATAATTCTTGGAAGAGTTTATGAGTTAAATTTAAGTGGGAAAAGACGGTTCGGGATTTGAGGTTTTGAAGAGAGATAGAGATATTGGATTTTTGGTGAGAGGTGTTTGACAAGGGTCTGATGTCTGGAAATGTAGGGTCTGCTGCCTACTTCAAATAGTAAACCACAAAACGAACCCGCGTACTATGGCCCCAACATCACTTTGACCTGCGTACTATCAACTCAGTAAATGTATCATGCGTACTATAGTTTTATTATCAATTTCCCTGAGATTTGTAACACCAGTTAAAAAGTTAATGAGACTGTTAATAAGTTAACGAAAAGTATGACTCTTATTTACAAATGTTACTTTAATTTTCAAATTTAAGGGTTTAATTTAGGCAATTTTGATTTAAGCAAATCAATCACGAGGGATCTCGATCTCTGGAAGGCAGGTTCGCTTTCAATTAAGCTCGATACGCCGCCGGAGGCAAAGGCGGCGGATGCAGGTTCTCGGCGGCCACCAAGGGAGGAGAGAGAATGAAGACGACGACGAGGAAGAACACGAAGTGGTGGTGCTTATTGCGGCGGCGCAGAGCAAGGACGCAAGTTAGCGCAGTCGGGACATAAAGTGACGAGATGGTCCCTGAGGCAAGTGGGACAAATTCCGCTTTTGCGACGCTTTGAAAGGTGTTTTGGACATTTCCATACTTGTTCTTTGTCAAGGTAACATGCCATTGTTGTGGAATTATGATTTTGAATGCTTCTGTTGAATTATTTTTTTCCGTTATGTATTGGGGAAGAATATGGGGGTTTAAAAAGGGAGGGAGGAGGGTGGTTAAGTTAACTAAAGGGAGTTAACCATGGTTAGGTTTGAGTTAATATAGGGGAGTGGTGGGTGGGTCGACTAAACGGCGGGCGTTTAGTTTTATTGTTGTTGCTCTTTACTATAGAAATTTGCCTAAATCAAAATTTGATTTTTGGGTTTGTTCCACCATTAAACTGAGTATGGAGAAGATGATGACTTTTTAATTTGCCAACCTTTGACTTTGTTATTTTACAAATTAAACCCTTAAAAAAATTTTAATTAATTTTTTTTTCACTTTTATTAAGATTCAAGGGGTAAAGTGAGATAATTTGAAAATTAAAGTAACATTTGTTAATAAGAGTCATACTTTTCGTTAACTTATTAACAGTCTCATTAACTTTTTAACTGACGTTACAAATCTCAGGGAAATTGATAAAAAATTATAGTACGCATGATACATTTACTAAGTTGATAGTACGCAGGTCAAAGTGATGTTGGGGCCATAGTACACAGGTTCGTTTTGTGGTTTACTCCTACTTCAAACAGGTGTCCTTTTTCACTCATAATGAAACAGAATGTGGTGTAGATCTTTTTGGAAATCCCTTTGTGTCTAGTTTACACAGGAAAAATCGGTTTGGGGTTTCGATATGGAGAGAGTGAGATATTGTATTTTTCGTGGAAGGTGTTAAACCAGATTTTGGGTCAGCTGTCAAGGTTTTTGGGGTTAGCTGTCAAGAGTTTCGGGGTTGCTTTCTTAGGGTGGGTTAGCTGACTAAGGTTCAGTGTTTGGGAGGTTTTCAAGGGTGTTCTTTTCAAGGGTTTGGAGTCAAGGGTTTTGCTGTCGAAGAGGTTGGGTCTTAGCTGTCAAGAGGCTAAGTCTTAGCTGTCCAAGACGTTGGGGTTAGCTGTCTAGAACAGGAACTTCAAGCGTAATCTGGTATTGACTCACAAGGTTGTAAGCTTTCAAATTGTACTTTCTGGAAAGGTCTGTGAGTCTACTTTACTCACAAAAAATCGGATGCAATTTCGTCGAGCGAGGAGGAGATATTGCAATTTCCATGAAGTGTCAAAGCTGAAAGTCAGATTTCCAACAACTTGTTTTCATTCGAAAATGGGTATTTTGGGTTGGTTTGTTGGTGCAACGGGGCCTATGACACATATTTCAGAGGTTCTTTGTTCCCCCTAAAATGGTGACATGGGTTTTTGAAGAAAATAGGTCAAAACAAATCCTTCAAAAAGGCTCGGTTTCCCTCAAATTTGTTCTTGGTGCCGTATGTTCTTCTTGCATCCAAGTTTGCTTCGACTTTGATTGAGCTTTATGATTCCACTAGTCCGTTGAGCATCCAATTTTAGTCTCCTAAAATCAAAAACGAGAAGAAGTAAATGATTCTTTATAATCAAATAAATAAATTCAAGCACAAGGGGAATTTCCAAATTCTAGTAATTCAATGCCCAACATAATAAGCGGTCGGTGGGCATGAGGGGCTGCACTAAAAGAAGTGCCAACGAGTTTGCCAGTCAGTGCCATCGAGCCCAAGGAAGGTGATTAATCTTCCCCCTAGAAACTACCCTAGGAGTCTCTAACTCGTGACCTCGCTTCGTCTTACCAAAAATAAGGAAACTTGAGAAATAATCTAAGATGATCAAATAGGGTGTTCAATCACAATAATATGTTAATATAAGCATGGATCTTCACGAGATGTTAAGCTCGGAGACACTTAAGTCTCTAAGAACCATGCTCTGATACCAATTGAAAGGTCCCGATTTACATTAAAACACTCTTAAGGCCAAAATGATAGAGAAATATGCGCAGCGGAATAGATATTTTCTTAAGCTTTATAGTTGTTGTCTAACATATATATTCCTAATTTCTTTGTCAATTTTATCTTGTCTATGTGATCAAGCAATAATATATTAAAGCAATAAATATAAATGAAATTGAAAATTAAATTGCAAGACAAGAAATAAAAAAAAGACAAGAGGTGAGAATTTTTCAAGTGGTTCAGAGGCAAAACCCATCTCCTACATCCACCCCCAATGTCCCTGACAAGTGAGATCAATTCACTATAATATTCTCTTCTACAAGAGTTACAAGAATTGATAAGGCAAGTTCCTCGAACCCCCTCTACTTAATTAACTCATAAATTAAGGTTGCTTCTTCCAAATCGAAAAAGAAAATAAAAATCACAAGTGTGAATATCAATGTAGTTCTTCCTTGGATTGACACTAGAGTTGTCGGGTGGAAGCGATGCTTTAGCTTGGTGTTCCCCTTAATGTTTCCAAGGTTTGGTTGGGTTGATGTTCAAAGGTTTAAAAGGGTAAGGGAATAAATGGTGAAGGGTTAAAAGATAATGTGGCAATTGGTGTATATTGCTCACTTGGGTAGGAGGGATATGGTGGTGCAAACACAATAGTGGATAAATGGTGAACGGTTAAAGGGTTGAGTTCTTGGGTTGTAAACCTTAGTGTGTGCAATTAGTGTTTATTTCACACACTATGTGAAAGTAAAAGGGAGGGTGGTATTGGTGCTGGATACCCACAAGAAAAGGGGAGGGTTATGGGTTCAATTTATAGGGTGAAAGAGGAAGTAACCGTTGGAAGAGTTTGTCAAAATTGAGTCTTCAATGTGAGTCAGTCTACCAAGTTGCTCTCTTCTTGGTCTTCAAAGTTGAATTCCTTGGTTGAAAGAATCATAAATGCATTGTAGATGATTTGCTCAGAAGCTTCATGTCTGCCAACGAAAATTGTGTCTCTTTATATGGCTTTTATAAATATTGCACTTGACCACTTTCTCCATTTATGCTCCATTTGAGTACTTTGCACATATCTTTACATCGTGAGTTCGCATATAAAATCCGATTACATATTCTTGGACATCATTAAATTAGCATTCCAATGAGTCTAATATTGAATATTTTGCGATCTAGATAGGTGGAGAAAATCACTGTTTAAAAGGTAAGAGAACTTGGAGGTGGTCTTGAGTAACTTTTGTAACTTTCTCTCTTGACAGTTTTGACCATTTAACTTTGTCTTGTTAAATGATCAATCTTCACCAAAACAATAAGTTAGGACCTAACATTAACTATAGAATAACTAGCTTTGTTTGTCTGAAGAGAACTATAATAAGAAGTAAAAAAGAAATTTTGTTAGATTTCCATAATTTAGTGGGATATGGATATGAATGTACTTTGAAAATAATTAGTATGCATCTTTTGGCTGGCCAATATTACGGAGTATTTCAATTTAAATTCCTTTTCTTTTCCCAAAGAGTATATAATCAATATGAATTCCTGGTCTAAATCCATGCCATCTACAGCAAGAAAAGAACAGCCTAGCTTCCCCCAACCACACACAAAAAAAAAACCTTAATTTAGAAGCTTTAGTTATAATCTACCATTGACATGTAAATGTGGGAGATCGGTAGTAATGTTAACCTCGATATACCACGAACAACGATCCATCCTCTATTAATTCTTAGCTTAGATAGATTTCCAGCGCTCCCATATCACAAACTTACTCTGCATTTCAAAAGGAGTGGAATCAAAAACAAGAAAATGAAAAAGGATGTTAGGCGCGCAACACAATTTTCTATCAATGAACAGCAGTTATATAAAAATGCAGAAAAATTGAATCAACTCAAAAAATACACTTACCACTAAGATGCTAAATCAGCTGGAAAAGAAATAAACCTGAGATTAGAGAGTTATCAATTCCGAGTGAAATGCTTGGCTAGCTGCCCAGGCCGATGATTTTATGACAGCAGCTACCTCTATATGATTTAGGTTTAGGGTAATATTCAGTGATATTTATAGAGTGTAAGTTTACCCTAGCTGTATTTTGGGCCTGATCACCTGGCCCATTATTTATTCAAGGCCAAAATACGTTTATCCACCCAAAGTATCCAGGTAATCCCACTTAGCACCCCAAACCGAATTTTGTTCCACAATAACATTCTAATTTACCTATAGTCCCACGTTGACCCATGACCCCTAACGACATTAGAAACTTAACGAGAAATGGTCATGTGCATGTGACATGAGGTGTATTTTGGACATTTTCTTTTTAATTTGCAATTAACCTTTATTTTATTTCAAATAATAAAATTATAAATTTTTATAAAAATAATAAAATTAAATTTTTTTTTATAAAAAATAGATTCACAACATAATGAATAAAAATAATATGGGGTAGTAATAATCATAAATAAAAAAATGTAAACTAACCAAAAACAAATTTTTAAAAAAGAAGAAAAAGAAAAAGAAAGCAAAACAAAGAAAAGAAAAACCCAGTTCATCCCCATTTCATCCTTCTTCATCTTCCACAACCCCACTCATCTCCATTCCTCATCTTCCATGACCACCAACCTCCATTCTTCCTTCCTTCGATTAGTGAGCCACCACCACCGTCAACAGTGGCGATCTTGATGTCTTCAAATATGGGACCTCACCTCGCCTCTTCGTCTCTCTCCCTCCAACCCACTTTCCTGCCTCTAGCCCTCGCTGCCATTTGTTTTCCTCCACGAAATGTAAAATATTTCCCAAAAATGTAGAATTATATATACTCCCTCCGTCCCATTACAATGGGCACTTTTGGTCAAACCTACTTGAACTTTGACTAACATTTTATACTAAATAATTTATCTTCATAAAAAATTAAAAATAGTTATTGATAATGTTTATATTACTAATTTAGTAACTTTTTTTAAATTTTTATGAAGATTAGTAATTTAGCATAAAATGTTAGTCAAAGTTCAAGTTGGTTTGACCAAAAGTGCCCATTATAATGGGACGGAGGGAGTATTGCTCTATAACACTGATAAAAAATTAGTGCATTTCTCATTAGTTAAACTAGTTACTAACCCGTTGATATTGAACGGGGCATGATAAATGAATTAAATACAAGTTACAATTGAAGAGATGTATTTAAAATGTGTATTAATTTAATGAATATATTATATATTGAATGAGTGGATCATATGTTATATTAAGTAATTTGATTAACACAACCTTGAAGCATGTAAATGAGTTAGTTTGTTTGGATTATATGTAAAAGAATGACTCACATTGTTAGAACCCTAGTTTCTTAACTAAGAGTTTTGACAAATAATTAAGAACTCAATATGGTTTATCAAAGAAGTATACTAGAAAATCATCAAGCCATCTCAGGTCCACTATCTTTCTTAGTCGAGATAACAGACCTTCAAGATAGCAGACCTTATCTCTCTTGCCAACTAAGCTTCAGTCAAAGTCAAACTTGACATAACACTGTTCACAAACTTTATTCCAGTCAAAGATTAATGACTGACATATGCATTTCCAAGATGTTGAAGACCGTTGGAACTAAAATGGATATAATATGAAGACCTATAAAAAGAAGCTCAACCTTACTAAAGCAAAATCTCTGTCTTGGCTATATTTCATACAACTGAAAAAAGCTTCTAAGCAAACTCCATTGTTAAAGCACACTTGATATTTACAAATCTGTGCTAAAATAGTTAAAACAAAACATAGAAATCACATAGCTACTTAA
The DNA here is from genome assembly GCA_026119855.1 of Campanula takesimana. Lineage (NCBI taxonomy): Eukaryota > Viridiplantae > Streptophyta > Magnoliopsida > Asterales > Campanulaceae > Campanula > Campanula takesimana. The sequence continues at coordinate 89,892 of JAOWBW010000040.1, forward strand.
GAGCCATCTTAGAGATCACCAAGCCCTCACATTTGGGAAACATTTTTCTTTTTTTTTTTTTCCTGTACTTTGCAACAAGTACAAAGCTTAATTAGTGAGGCTAATTAGGTTGGAAAATTCTGAGGGAATTTTCATGCAATTGATTATAATTTCTTGACGAAGTATTATAGTGGATTGCTTCTTCACTGTTGAGGACAGTGAAGCGTGGATGTAGGAGAGTTGCTATACTTTGAACCACGTTACATCGTTGTGTTTGTATCTCATTTACTCACACTTATTCACACACATATCACTTATCATTTACTCATTTATTTCTTCTATTTATTTCATAATTATTCCGCTGCATAACTCAACACACACACACTACACCTCAAGACAGTCGACCTACTCTGCCAAGATAGTCGACCTCTTGTGAACTAACATCTACCTGTTTAAAGTGTATAAGAAAAACAGGTTCTTTCACACATGCATTTGGATCGCCAAACATTTTCTCATCCTTTAAATCTTGTATCAGTTCATCAACTTTTAGTTTTAAAACACTACACATATTGGGTTTTGAGTTATGTCTTAAATTTTTCTTTTAAACCCAATAAGGAGAAGGATGTAAGTCCTTTTTAGTAAAGGAATTGGGAAATCCTAGATTATATATATACTCTCCCTAAAAACCCTAGCCTTATTATTTACCAACGAAGAAAAAGAAAAGAACGGAAAAAAAGAGAGAGAGAGAGAGGCGGCGGTGGAGAGAAAGAGGAAGCCGAGACATAGAAAGAGCTTGGAGAAGAGAAAGAGAGAAGGTGGAGTCGATCATCGAAGGTAAAATCTAGACTCTTTAAACCTTTTCTTCTCTATCTACGTTGATTCTAACCATTAGAAATAATGGTTTAGAAACCCTAATCTAAGGAGATGAACTAGGGTTTGCATGTTAGGGTTTAAAGTAAGAAAGAGTGTGTGTGTGTGTGTTTGTGTGCGCGTCGTGTATGTGCCGTGTGTGTGTGTGTGCGTCGTGTGTGTGACGCATGTATGTGTGTGTGTGCTTCGTGTGTGTGTAGTGTGTGTGTGTCGTGTGTGTGTGCAGTATGTGTGTCGTGTGTGTGTGTGCGTCGTGTGTGTGACGCATATATGTGTGTGTGTGCTTCGTGTGTGTGTAGTGTGTGTGTGTCGTGTGTGTGTGCAGTATGTGTGTCGTGTGTGTGTGTGTGCGTGTGTGTTGTAGGTGTGTTTAGTGTGTGTTTATGTGTGCTTGTGATAGTGCCACAATTTCTTCTTAGTATTTGGAAATGTAAATCTTGATTGTGTTACAGTTAAGTTAATGATGATTAGACTTTCATTGAAAGTATTATTTGGCTCCGTTCTTTTGGTCATCTCTTCCTAGTACCCGAAGAGATCCCGTATGAATTTACTGAGCATTGTTCGCTCACCCTTTCCTTATATTTTTTCCAGGTAAAGAGTAGAAGGAATGGATAGGTCGCAAGGAAAGGTGGCTCTTAGTTTATTAAAGCATTTAAGACAATTTACTTTACCGTTATTTTAGAGCTAGTGGGTTGTACTAGCCATTACATTAAATGTTTGGTTTTGAATTGTGGTTGATGATTGAGATCCCCTGGTTTTGGGATAGATGTTATTTAATTTAAAGACTATTTTATTATTGAAATGTTTGGGGTGTTACAGTTGGTATCAGAGCTCCGGTTTAGGTTTATATGGGAGACATTAGAAGTTAAGACTATTAGGAGAAATAGTACTTAACCACGATTGGGTTACCTAGAAATTTGGGAAGTTAGTACTTTTGGGAAGTTACTATTTTAGGAAACCTTCTATAGTCGGAAACCTCCTATTTTAGGAAACTTTCTAGTTATGAAAACTTGCTATTTTAGGAAAGAACCAAAGATAAGATTTCCTCGGGGAATATAAGTGAATACTTTGGGAGTGAAACCTAAGTATTGAAGGATTACACTAGAATGTTATTTCTTTTAAGTTGCTTATGAAAATGATAATTATGGTCATATACCTTTGAGTTGGTACTAATAATGGTTATGTCTTAATTGTAGGAGATGGACGGACCTAGCCGATCAATGATGTTATGGAGACATAGAGTCTTAAGAAGGAAATTGATTCAGCGATATGCTTTTGGAATCAAAGGTCTGAAGAAGATAATAGAGGATGAGAAAGCAAGGACGAATAGTGCTTTAGGTAGATTTGTGCATGCTCATGACATATTTAGGAAAGTTCGAAAAGAGCTGAACGAGACGAGAGAAAAATGGAATGATAATGAGGTGTACACTGCTAATGTCAGAGAAGAAGGGTATCATTGGTACTCTTCTCATCCTAATAGGCCTAGATTGAAAACCACTACTAAACCTTGTCTTTTTCGATTTCTAAGTGGTGTGCTATTTCACATGGGAAACACTTTGCAACATAACATCCCTCCCATGTATCTTCAACACCATGCTCATCATAGTTACAAAGTGTTCAGCATTAACACTTTCTCTTACAAGCAAGTGGGTAGGGTAAAGGAACCTGATGAGGATGATGTACCCCCAGAACATGATCCAAACAATGAAAACTCTCGAGGACATGTCGCATCTCCTTCAGATAGTGACCTTGAAAGAGAAACCTTAGCATAAATGATGCATAAGTATAAGGGAAAGGGTAGCTGTTGGTCCCAGAGACACAACAAGGGTATGAAAAGAGGCTAGAGCGGGGAGGAGGGGTGGCGAATAGCCTATTTAAAATTTCAACCATTTTTCAAAATTCAACCTTATGCTTACACTTTGAGTTTTGCGGTAGATGATAAACCACGCGGTCAACTGTAAAATGCACAGCGGAAGTTTTCAAAGAAACAAGTTAAGAGTTGTTTTTGAATAAGTTAATGCGGTAGGTTCTATGCAGTAGGTTGGAGTACGGTAAGCTGTAGTGCGGTAGACAGAAGTGCAGTAGGTTGAGAGATTGAAAGTATGTGTCTAAGAAGTTTTGGCAAATGATAAGTTAGTCAGATTTTAGCTTAGGCAATGAATTAAACATACAAACAAAATTCACAATAATTTGTATATCTGAAAAAATCAAAGCACTAAACGACAAACAAGAATAATATGGACAATAAGAACAAGATGAACAAAACTTGAAATAAAGTGCAGAAAATAAAGAACAGTAAGTAAATGATACAATGATTTGGAAATGTTCGATCTGTTAAAAGATCTATGTCCTTTACCAAGATGGTCGGTCTTGGATTTTGAATGAGGTATATATTGATTCGCTTGAGTACATATTACAGAGATGAAGTATTGAATCAACACCTATTTCTATGAAATATAATCCTAGACTTAGACCAGTGTATCCCTAATGATTCAATCTATGTGATTGATCAATCGGGGTGAGTGTGTGTGTAAGAATCAAAATCTCTAAGTAATCTATATGATTAAGAGCCTAATGAATCTTAGTGTTGAGGCTTGAGATTTGATCTTGAAGGTTGCTGGAGATTTGTTGAAGACTTGAATGTTGTGTGCTTGAAGATTCGAAAGATTTTTGAAATCTTGAATATGATCTTCAATCACCAAGATTTTTTTTTAACATCAATGACTGCTTTCTATTCATGTTTGTGGCATTCAATAACGTTAGGTCCTAACTTATTGTTTTGGCGAAGATTGTACATTTAACGGGATAAAGTTAAATGGTCTAAATTTTCAAGAGAGGAAAATTACAAAAGTTACACAAAGACCCCTTTGAATTTTCTAGATTTTCAATGAAGACTTTCTCATCATAAATGAGTCCTATAATATTCGATATTGGACTCATTGAAAAGAAAATTCTAAGAGGAACGTGAATATGGAATCAAATTATGCATTTGAACACCCGTTGAAAAGTTATATTGGAATTACCAAAAGGGCGAAACATCAATAATGAAAGTCAAGGGTTTATATTGAAAAATTGCCTTTCATCAGCCATGCCATTCAAGACTTGCACGTTGGAAGATATTTGGAGCTGGTCTATGCTCCAACCACCAAACAAATGCTTTGAATTATGACCAAAGACCAAAGACCAAAAACTAAGCATTGAAGATTTCTCTTTACCAGCAACGGCCACATCCAACCTTTCCATATAAATTGGATCCAAACCCTCCCATTCTAAGTGTGCAATAAACACGAATTGCACACACTAAGCTTTATACCCATTACTCTTTAACCCTTCACCACTTAACCCCTCACCCTCTTTACCCTCCTAATCAATCCATTCAAACCTTGCAAATATTAAGGGGGAACACCAGGCTAAAGCATTGCTTCCATCTGACAACTCAAGTGTCAATCCAAGGAAGAACTGTACATTCAAAATTGTGATTTTTTTTCTTGCTTTGGAAGAACCAACCTTAATTGAAGTGTCAATTAAGTAAAGGAGGTTCAAGGAACTTTCCTTGTCGATCTATGTAATTCTTGAAAAGAAGATTATAGTGGGTTGACCTCACTTGATAGTGGGGTTGGATGTATGAGAAAAAGGGAAAGCTTGTCGATCTGGTATAATCTATCGGACTTAAATAAATGGGTTTTAGAGAAAAAGGGACAATGTAAATCCCACTTTCCCTTATCATTTTACTATTTGGAGATTCCAAACATAGTGGTAGAATTCTACGGAAAGCTTGGCATATGAAAAGGGGTGACAAAGACCTTTTAAGGAGGTCTAGTAATAATGTTTGACAAATAATGTTTTCACATTATATTAGAAAGACAGATGATCCTGAACTTTTTAGAATAATTACGGGCATAATAATTCAATAAAGATTATGGAAAAGTAACGCAAAAACTCTGTATTCTGTCCAAAACATACATTTTTAAACGCAGCTAGAGATGCATCTCAAACTCAGCAATCACTGTAAGACTCACCACTTATAGATACATACATACATACATATATATGTAAAATATTCCAGCTAGAGATACATTTCAAATGCAGAGGTTGAGGAACTTGGGTAGGGTTTACAATCCTGTTGCTCCATATTCTTAGTTTCCACTGATGAGAAACAGGCCCTTGTTGTAACCAGCTCTCCTTCTTTTCTCTGAAGACACCCCAGAAAAAGTACAACATATTCCTACCTGAAATAAAGTGAAAAATATCAAAATTGTAACTATCGATTAAACATGTAGTTGAATTTAAGAAGATGAAGGACAGATCATACCAGATTCTGGACCAGAGGGAAATGTTCTTGTTTGAAGGCAGAGGGGAATCATTCCGGGCAATTTGCTAATTGATGAATTGTAAATATAGAACAATGTCAAAACCACCGTTAGCTTCTTTACCTTTTCCAGGCCGGACAAACCACCTTTAGCTTCTCCAAATACATTCTGGATATCAAGCAGCATCTCATAGATTGATACGAGTCCGCCAGTTGCTTAATATCACACTTAAAATTATATCCTACTGGATGCACCAAAACAAGTAAGAGTTTTAGTTCGTGAAAGCAAAAAATAAACTGAATAACTAATAAAAAAGGAATACTACTCTAGTGAAAACGGGTATTTTTCCCTTTCTGACACTAGAAAATGGTATTAACTGTAAAAGAATGGGATATGCTACGTAAAATTTCAAGTACTGTAAGAGTAGAACAATGTCAAAAATGAACAAGTAATTGACAGCACAAGTTAATAAAATCAAGAACTGTAAACTAACAGTAGATCAATGGCTTTGAAGAGTAATTCCTTTTACATTTTTTTAGATTTGTTTCAGTTATAACAAACAAAATAAGGTAGGAGATTAATTAGTAGTGATTCTAACCTCTTAATATTCGATATACCAAGAACAACGATCCACCCTCTTCTGTTTACGTTCATAGATTTCCAACTCTGATATCACCAAATTACTACACATGAGAAATTAAGGAAAGGAAAAAATGTTAGGGAAAGACAATTCTCTAATCCAAATGCATCAATAAACAACAGTTTTAAACAAATGCAGAAGAAGTAAATTAACCGGAAAATTATACTTACAAACTAGCAAGATGCTATAACTGCTACGAAAAGAAATAAATCAGACATTTTTAAGTTGAGAAATCAGAGATTTGAGTATAATGAATTAAGAATGAAATGCTTGGCTGCGCCGCCAATGAATATTGTGTTAGGGGCCGATTGTTTTGTTGTGTATCTGAATTAGGTTTAGGAGTAGGGTTAGTTGTATTTATAGAGACTATTAACACCCTAGCTGTGGTTTGGGCTCTTCATCTGGCCCAATGTTTCATTAAGGGCTGAAAAATCATAGATTATTTTTTGTCCAATAAAAAAAGACAAATTCAGTCCATCCCTCATTTTTTTAAATCCCTCATCTTCAGAAAAAAATAAAATCAAAATATAGTTTTTTAAAAGAATACTCCCTCCGTCTCATCTCACTTGAGACCTAAGAGGTGGGCACAATAACTAAAGAAAAGTAGTCAAATAAGAAAAATGTGTGGTAGAAGATGAAGAGAGAGAATGAGTAGGGTAAATGGTAGTATTGGTTGAATAAATTGAGTGGTGTAAAATAAAGAGAGGGAATGAGTGGTGGGGTAGATTCAGTATAAACTTATTAAAACTTTGCTATTTTAGGGAGATCTTAAGTGAGCTCGGATGGAACAAAATGAAAATAGTCTCAAGTGAGCTGGGACGGTAGGAGTATATTCCTAAATAGCAACCTAAAAAAATATGTAACAACAATGAAAGAAGGCTCACAACTTATATTTTATTAAACTCAATAATCAACTCTCCGTTACAAAGATATGTGTAAAGAATTTATAGATTACTTGGAACATCCCTCCAAGTTTAGGAATATCAAAAATACTTAATGGATAAACTTAACAATTAATGTTATATGGATAAGATAGATTACATATCTAAAAATTCATGAAATTCTAGAAGTAACACAAAATTTGGATAAACATGACTTTAACACTACACTGTGGTCAAATTTCCATAACTCTCTCTAAAACACTTTAAATGTCAATCCAAAAAGTTCTTGAAAACTACTCTCAATGATCTTTCTTATGATAGTTTGTTTTTAATATTTGGCATAACAATGCAAGAGATACATTCTGATGAAGTTGAGTAATTTTTTTGAGAGTATCAAATACCAACGATTGTACAAATAATTCTGGCCGACAGACCGAGCGCCCGCTCGCCCCCCCCCCCCCCAACCAGGCGCCCGTTTGAATTAAGTTTTCTAGGCGAGCCAACGCACTGCCTGCTTGAGCGCCCGCTTGGCTATAGGCAGGCGCCCGCCTGCTTTCCCGCCCAGAAATCCTCCTCCGTTTTGAACTCCTTCTTGATCTCACCAACTCCCACGACTTAGACTCCTTTGCTTCCTCGTAGTTTAGGATCCAATCCCAAGAATCTCCCACCGGAGACTAAACTCATAAGCACAGAAACACCCATCAACTCCCACCACGGAATGATCCCCTTCGAACACATTTTTACTCCCATATTGACTTGACATTACCGAGCCTCCCGCTCAAGTACTAAGGCGAATTAAAACCAAGCGACGTTTCAACCCCTCCATGTTAGATAGTTCTTGCCTCCCCAAATCAGCTTCTACCTTGATTTCTCCCCGCAAGTCTAACGTCACCTTCTCCCTCCAGACTCACCTTCCTCGCAATGCTTCCCCTTGAAACTTGGACATACCTTGTTTCTTGCATCGTCTTCCTTTGGTCTGAACGCGCTCTCTGTTAGGGCACTTGGACTTCCACACCGCGTTGATCATCTTTGTGTCCTTCTCCCCCCCTAACATATCGTTTCTTGATGTCTCTCCTTTCCACACCAATAGACCGGTTCTTTCGCCTCTTGCTCCCACCGGAGCGAACATCGACATTGTAGGTAGAGTACAACATCTTCTCCTTGACCCCATGAGCTATCACCTTAGCTCCTTTTGTGACTTCCCAAGACCCACCCATAAAGGTTACACCATACCCTTCACCATCATGTTGTCCAACGAAAATCACTCTCCTCCTCAAGTCCGGAACATGCATCACATCGTGCAATTGTAAAACAACCTCATTAGGTGTCTTCATCATCACATCCCCCTTACCTTTGATCTTCAATGGTTGATCATCACTAAGATAAACAACCCCCAAAATCTCCAGTTTTATACCGCTCCATTGATTCTGCATCCCCACTAACATGACAAGAAGCTCCAGAATTCAACACCCAATCTTCACCCGACTGCTCCTCTCCTAGGATTAATACATCCGCATCATCCACCATGTGTGCATCACCATCCTTATCCGGATAGTTATAACTAATATGACCTAGCGCGCCACAATTGTAGCACTTGACTGATTTACCTTTCCCTTTTTTCAGTCCTCCCCTTCCCCTATTTCTCTCCACCCTAAGTTCAGGCCCATCTGCGGAAGATTCTCCCCTTTTCTCTTTCCTTCTTAACTATTCTTAAAGGATGAGATCTCTAACTTCCATATACACTAATGGTGCCTTCAACGTACTAATCGTTGTGACAGTAACCTCCCAACTATCCGGCAACGATTTTAGAAGAAAACAAGCTAACACTTCATCAGAGAAAGTAATTCAACACTTTTTAATTGGTCCACCATACCTTTAAAACTGCCGATATGACTTACTGTTGTCTGCTCCTCTGACATCATCGTATTCGCAAACCTCTTTATCAAATGCACCTTATTTATATTCGACGGCTTCTCATACATGTCTGACAGCATCTGTAGCAACCCCACTGTTGTCTTGGCCTCCATTGCATTCCGTGCAACGTCGTCGGTTAGAGCACTCCTTACCGCTCCTAACGCCTTACGATCCAACGTCTCCCAATCCCCTTGTGACATGTCTTCGGGTTTCTCACCTAAGGGTTTATGAAGATCCTTACAATAAAGGTAATCTTCAACCCTTGTCCTCCAAAACGTGAAATTCACACCATTGAATTTCTCGATTGAGTTCTTCATCTTGATTGCTTCAAAAAGTCCCCAAGAACGTGATTCAAAATAATCAACGAATGAAACTTTGAATCCTTCTAACCAAAGCTCTTGATACCAGTTGTTGGGAATTTAGTGGTACCCCGTTGCAATCTAGATCAAGAACACAATAAACCCACAAGCACAAATATGAGAGAATCACACACACAAGAACACAAGAATTGTTTACCCGGTTCGTTCAACACATGAACTACATCCGGGGGCAATCGCCAAGTCAATATATTATTAAATACCTTTTAATATGTTGCTACAATGTGTTCTAGGTCGTATCTATGCTTATATAGCAGTACAAGGAAGCCCTAGGACGATTTTGTAGAGATTGCATCAAAATAGGAAACAAATAATTCTGGCCGACAGACCGAGCGCCCGCTCGCCTCCCCCCCCCCCCCAGGCGCCCGCTTGAATTAAGTTTTCCAGGCGAGCCAACGCACTACCTGCATGAGCGCCCGCTTGGCTATGGGCAGGCGCCCGCCTGCTTCCCCGCCCAGAAATCCTCCTCCGTTTTGAACTCCTTCTTGATCTCACCAACTCCCACGACATAGACTCCTTTGCTTCCTCGTAGTTTAGGATCCAATCCTAACAACGATTTCCTAAGCCATTATTCCCCACTTGAAAAATATTTGTCCTCTAATTTTAGTCAACGCCTCTCTAGAATTTGTAGTATATCTTTCAAGAGCAATGCTAGCTCTTGATCAACTTTCTTTTTGTGTACTTGGTGAACTTTGAACCTTATAGCTTTTGTTGTAGTATCCATCCAATCACACAAATAATTAGTGAGAAAATTATCAATACTGACTTTCTTGATGTACCAAGAGGATGAAATACTTGAAAAGTCGACATCAAACGGATCATCCTAATGACAGAAAATTTTAAGATTTTGGAAATCATCCTTTGACCATCTCAATGTAAATGAACTAAAAACATCTTAATATTTCTAAAGTAAAGGAAAAAATTGTTTTTCAAATTTAATAATCATCCATGCATTTATCAAAACATGGTAGAAAATCATTTTTGAAAAATGAAAATTCTATTAGATCTTGAGGATATTCGTCAAAAATTGGAGGTAAAGACGAATAAATAACGGGTTGAAGAGTAACTGAATCGGTAAACGACCAAACAAAGTCAACCATGGTGACCATAAAAGGAACAATTTTGTTGTTATGACAAA
>JAOWBW010000040.1:105000-216885 GCA_026119855.1 Campanula takesimana
AAGGAGGGGGAGAATAGTACAGATGGATCAAATTATTGGAGAAAAAAGGATCTGTTGAGGGATTATAAGGGCCAGTAGTGATGACATCAAAAGAGGATTTGGTGTTAATGTGAGGATCATTAACACTGGAAGAATGAGTGGAGGAGGATGATTGACCAGGAGGGGGAGTTTTGTCTAAACCAAGTCTTTTCCAAGTAACCATATCAGATAAGGCAGAATAGGCTTCTTTATCAAAGGGGTTCTCCTCAACTAAGATTTCTTTTCCCTTTCCAGATGAGATTTGAAGGGATGGGGAAGGATGAACAGGTCTGTCAATGATCAATTGGGTGGAAGAAATAGATTTTGGTGAACTGAGAATGGTTTGAGCAAGGTCTGCCATCAAGGGCTCAGTTCTGCCAAGGTCAGCTATCTATTCCTGAACAATTTCAACAAAGTCATTCCCCCTTTCTCTTTCAACCACTGGATCAACCTTTATAGGAGACTCATTCTACCTATCTATTTCAACAAATGCATCCTCAAAAATAATTAAAAGACCATGAGTAGGCATAAATGAGGAAGATAGAGGACTTGATGATATAGGAGTTTGAGCTGGGGGTGAGGAAGCCTTTTTGCTATGAGATTCAGTTAGGGTTTTAAGATCTTTAGCAGCATCTTTGGCTCCTGAATTAAGAGTCTCAGTAGATGAACTTTGATGGTGAGGGTCAAAGTCAAAAGGTTCAGGTGGTGAAATAGAGGGAGATTGGGGTGGAAATTCTTCTTCTGGGATTATAACTTTCCTTTTCTTACTCAGAGCAATAACTGAGACCTGGGGAACCTCATTTAGGATAAAGGGTTCATTATCTTTGTGCAGCCTTTCGGATTTTCTGGAAGGCTTTGGAGGTACTGGAGTGGGTGAAGGAGATGGCTTGGATTTGGTTTTTGATCTTTTGTACACAAAGGCAATTTTTGAGGAGGGAGATGAGGTGTGAGTTGTACTAGGACCAAGTGTAGAGGGAGGAGGTGCTTCAAGAAGTAAGGGAGGAATGATCTTGGCTAAGGGTTCATGATCTATTGGGTCATCTTCCAAGTCTACTATCTTGGGTCCTCTATCTTTACTACCTTTTCCTTTAAACCTCTGCGCCAATTTAGTCAAGGTTTCCCTTTCAAAATCACTACCAGAGGGAGATGAGACATGGGAAGGTGAGTTATCATCTTGCTGATCAGGATTTGGTTGATCTTCAATAGGTTCCTGTACCCTACCCTATTTTTTGTAGGAGAAGGTGTGGATGCTGAATACCTTATATCTGTGATGGGTAGCTTGCCTATCATAGAGGGCAGGGACTCTTACTCTCATAGTTCTCCTAATATGAAGTAAAATACCACACATAAACCTAAACAATCCAAGATTCATTGAGGATTTGATCTTGGGTTTGAGGGGATGATGGCCAGACCTAAGTCTAAAATTAGACAATAGAACAAAGCTCCAATTTGTGGTTTGAACTTTATGAAATAGACACAATACTTGTTTCCACTCACTAGGGCTCATACCATGGTGGGAGGAGGTCTTTCCACACAATCCTTTCATTACTACATCAGCTAAAGTAGAGAATTGGGGAGAAAGGAATTTCTTATAAACAGGTGTATCAGAGTTATAAACAGGCCAGCCTTCAATTTCAGCAGACTGAGATGAGTAATTGATATTAGAATCCCAAATGTTTGTTATCATGTTGGGTTCATTAGTAGTGACATATGTAGCAGTAACATCACTAGGGGAGAAGGTGTAGGAAGTACGTTAAAGGGTGAATTGAATGTAGTATCACTCTGTCCAAACTCCATTATCGTAGATGTGGGAGCAGAGCAAAGGAAGAATTGGGGGGTTGGCTTCCATGAAGGTCTTAAATTTAGTGTTGATAAGAAGATCTCCTATCCATCCACCAGCGGGATTATGTTAGAAGGATTTCTTAATGAGGTAGCCATGAGCAGATGAAGAATTCATTTTTCTAGGGTTTGAGAGAATGAAACAGAGGAGATAACGGTAATTTTTTGTTTGAATGAAGAAGAAGGGTTTAAGAAGAATGATTGGTGTAAAAGGAACAGTGGCTTTTTAAGGGGTAAGAGACAACTGAAATCTATATATATATATATTAAAGTTGGCCAAAAGAGCTATGGTATTGACATGTGGACAAACAATGGAGAAAGCTTGCATTTGGAGAAGCCACATCAACAACATACTAATAAATAAGTGACTTTTCATTTTCTTTTCATTAGCTAATACTATTAGCTAATAATAATAGTTACTAAAAAGGGTAACTATAATAGTTAACTATTATAGTAACTATTACTATTATTAGTAATAGTTAACTATAATAGTTAACCATTAAAGTTAACTATTACTCTTATTAGTAATAGTTACTATTATAGTTAACTATATTAGTTAACTATTACTATTAATAGTATTAGTTAACAATATTAGTTACAATACAAGTTAAATATTACTCTTAATAGTATTAGTTAACTATAATAGTTACTATTATAGTTAACTATTACTATTAATAGTATTAGTTAACAATATTAGTTACAATACAAGTTAAATATTACTATTAATAGTATTAGTTAACTATAATAATTACTATATTAGTTAACTATTACTATTAATAGTATTAGTTAACTATAATAGTTACTATATAGTTAATTATTAATATTAATAGTATTAGTTAACCATAATAGTTACTTTATAAGTTATTTTTTACTATTAATAGTATTGGTTAACTATAATAGGCTACATACATTAACTATTACTATTATTAGTGTTAGTTAATTATAATAGTTATTATATAAGTTAGATTATTAATTTTTAATATTAATTAATCATAATAGTTACTATATCAATTAACTATTACTATTAATAATATTATTTTATTATAATAATTAATATTATATAGACTAATCATTGCTATTAATATATATATATTAACTATTACTATCAATGGTATAAATTAATTATAATAGTTATTATAATAATAGTAATCATATAGATTAATTTTTATTATTAATAGTATTAGTTAAAATGATGATTACTATATTAGTTAACTATAGTTAAAATATTTTTTAAGACATAGTATTGGTTTCCCGTGCAGAGCACTGGTTACCCGCTAGTAAGTTGAAAAGACAAGCCTTTTACAATAAATTTATAAGCGACGTGGGAAAGCAGGTGACTCATCAAGTTGTAACTGTTGAAACAATAACTCCTCTCCTTTTTACATTTACGTAGAGGACATAGTGTGAAGGGATCAAACATTCTTTATTCCTTCGATTAATATTGACATGCTTAAGTCCAATTTTAACAATAAATCAGGTTGGTCAAGCGGCAAGATTAATTTCCATATCAAATCAACCTTACTGGAATTGCATCTTTTGAGGTCTACTATCATCATTGCATCTACAACATAAATTCTCGAGATGAATTAAATGATGTAAAATCTTTCTATATAAGAACCATTGTTGGTGAATTATAAATCACAACTACAATAACTCAGATAATAGATTGCTCATAGTAAGATAGTAGACCTTGTTCCTTCACTTTTCCACATAACAAAAAATGGGCAGACTCACCAATCTTTTTAGCCCAAGCAAGATTTCTGATCTTGTCAAGAAGTTAAAGTTCAAGGAGAAGGAGGAAGAGAAGGTATATGATAAATTCTTAAAAGAATTTAGGGAATACAGGCTCAAGAGGCCTTGGACTGGGAACAGGAGGTGGAACAAATTCTACCAAATGATCCTAGAAAGAAAGATGAGTTGATGGAGAGGTCAATGAAGAAAGAGATGTGGCTACATGATAGAAATGAATTTATCAAGGAGGAGAGAAAGAGGCTGAAAAGGGGAGTGGCTGATGAGAAATGGTGTGACATAGGCAAGAGAAAGGCCAAGATGTCAGAGATAGAGGAGGATAAATAACCTCATAAGTCCTTGTTTGATCTTTTACAGTTGGAGAGGAAGATAGATTTAGTGATAGGTAAGAAGGGGGTGAGAGGAGAAGGACAAGGGGACAACTATGAGGGCAGTTCTCATACAAAGGCTAGTTCATTTTCCCTGCTGTCAAGCAAATATTTTGCTTGTTGTAGTCCTTTTAGAACATGGGAGAAGGAGGAGGGGAGCTTTAGGTCTGATCAGGCCTATGTTTTCAGTGAGAGCCATAACTCTTCTGGAACCTTTAGTTTCTCATCACCTCTTAAGAACTTCCCAAAGCCTCAAGAGACCAGGAACTGGTGGCCTAAGCACTTGTGGCCATCTATAAGTCAGCCTGTCCTTGGAGTTGGATCATGGAGGTGGGATTGCTCTCAAATGTTGGAGAGAAGTGATGAGTCAGGACTTCCCATTGGTGAGAGTCTCATAGAGGAGGTGTTAAGGGGGATGAGGAGATTCATGCTGAGTGTTCCTTCATAGTTGGTGAGTGGAGGTCAGAAAAATAAAAGTTCTTTTAAGAAGATAGTAGACCTAGTGTGGAGGTCTGCTATCTTGGACCAGACTAGAGTAGAAGAAGTAATTTTAGCTCCCTTTTATCAGTAGGAGTAAGGTGGCCTTTTGATGGCACCTTTTTGTTGTACTACTCCCTTTTGTAATGTACTCCACTTTGCTTTTTAATGAAATTTCTCTTTTTATTTACTTGGCATATTCAGCATCCCCATATTTGCTATTTAATATCCAAATCTTTGTTCATCCAGTGCTTTTGTGAGAATGTCAGCCAGTTGATTCTCAGTGCACACATGAGAAAGGCATATATCACCTTTTTCAACATAATCCTTTATGAAGTGATGCCTTACTTCAATATGCTTTGTTTTAGAGTGCTGAACTGGATTTTCAGTCATGGCTATTGTACTGGTGTTATCACAGTAGATATGAACATGATCTTGAAAAATGCCAAAATCCTTTAGTTGATTTTTGAGGTAAAGGATTTGTGAACAACAGAGTCCAGCAACAACATAATCTGCTTCTACAGTTGATGTAGCAACTGATGTTTGCTTTTTGCTGCACCAACTCACAATTCTTGATCCAAGAAACTTGTTGGGTTTCCAGGTAACATGCGCAGCGGAATATAGCAATTAAATTTTTAAGAAACCCAAAGCCATGGATCCGTTCATATGATTAAATAAAATACAACAAGATGAATATAGGAATAACTAACCCTTGATGGCTATGAATTTTTTCTTGATCTTTGGTGGAGAAACCTTGAAGCTTTATCACGAACAAATCACGAACTTTGCAAGATGATAAAATTCACCCTCTAGCGGTATCCACACTTCGAACGAATATCAAAGGAGCTTCTTTGATCTTGGTTGCTAGACCAATATTATGAAACACGCTTTCACAATATAATAAAGAACTAAATGGAATTTATTTGTGAATTATTTTGTTCCTCAATCAAAGATATCTTAGAACAAAAATAATATCTCTCTCAAACTCTTTGAGACTCACAAAAGCACTAGTCCATATGGTCTGGCCGAATTGGGGTTTTTATACACAATTAAGACCTATTCCAAATAGGAATCTTGTGCCAAAAACCTTCCTAAATCGAATTAGGAATTTTCCAATCGGGAGCACCAGGCGCCCGCCTGGTACCACCCAGGCGCCCGCCTGTTTGGGCAGAAACTCCAGTCCCTTTCTGGCTTGAACAGGCGCCCGCCCGGTGCAACCCAAGCGCCCGCTTGGTTGACCAGGAGGCCCAGATCTTTCCAGAAATTCCTTGGAAGTCCTCCAACCTTAAATGCCAATATAGTCCTTTTATTTAAGATTCGTTCTATTGTGTGTGACCCTCTAGGATTATACTAAGTTGGCAATGGGCTCAAACATGATCCCATAAGATATGATTAGGTTCTAGCAAACCGTCATACCTACCCAAATAGTATAACTAGATACAAGTTCGCATTCCTCTTAGAATATGTCACAATCCCTTTGTCCACGATGTCATTGAACACAAGTCATGGTCAACCAGTCAACTTGTTTTGTTCAATACTTTCTCGATTCCGAATATGTTGATAATTCAAATGCTATTGATCCAATCAATCCATTTGAGTCCGGCCGAACATTTCATCAACATCATTCCTTCGAGGGGCCCAAGCTTGACATCTCTCCGTGGAGGGACAAATCCATTTAGCTTATTATTCTTCCCAACGGGAATCCGATTATGCCAATCATACCCTTTATAACTACCGTGTTAAGGTAGCGTTTGAATATGTCAAACACAATGTTCATCAAGTGGAAGACTATAATAACTTCATGTCTAAGGATTCAAATGACATAACTAATATGAGATATATGTATGACATAGACCATGACATAAACCTCATAGAGCGGGTCATGTCCAGTACCTTGTTCCAAACAAGTACCCATAAATCTCACATGATCATCCCATGATCATTTAGCCTTTATACTAGTGCATAACAAGTACTAGGGACGGAGATTATTATAAGTAAACATGAACAACAAAAATAATCAAAACATCTCTTTATTGATATGAAATAAATGATAACAATTACAACGTTTATTAAACGTGCCTAGGGCACCACTAGCAACAATCTCCCACTTGCCCTAGGCCCAATCTCCCATGTATCTAATACCCATGGACCTAACATGACCATCATGTTTAGCTTGTGGAAGTCCCTTTGTTAGCGGGTCCGCAACATTATCATCAGTAGGTACTCTGCATATATTTACGTCTCCCCTATCAACGATTTCTCGAATGATATGAAAACGCCTAAGTATGTGTTTGGATTTTTCATGTGCTCTTGGTTCCTTTGCTTGAGCAATAGAACCATTATTATCGCAATAAAGGTCTATTGGATTAGCAATACTAGGAACCACTTCAAGTTCAGTTATGAACTTCTTAATCCAAACAGCTTCCTTTGCAGCATCCGATGCAGCAATATACTCAGCTTCTGTTGTAGAATCAGCGGTTGTACTTTGCTTGGAACTCTTCCAGCTTACAGCTCCACCATCTAACATAAACACAAAACCCGATTGCGATCGGCTATCATCTTTTTCGGTTTGGAAGCTTGCATCCGTGTAAGCATTTACAACGAGATCATCTTCCATTCCTCCATAGACTAAAAACGAGTCTTTAGTTCTTCTCAAGTACTTAAGAATCGCTTTTACAGCTATCCAGTGATTTTCGCCAGGGTCGGATTGGTATCTACTTGTCATGCTCAAAGCATAAGATACATCCGGCCTAGTACAAATCATGGCATACATGATGGACCCAATTGCCGAAGCATATGGAACATCATTCATTTTCTCACGCTCATCTTTTGTCTTAGGACATTGAGTCTTGCTTAGAGAAACTCCATGTAACACGGGCAAGGTGCCTCTCTTAGAATTTTCCATACGGAATCTTCTAATGACCTTGTCAATGTATGTACTTTGGCTTAAACCAAGTAGCCTCCTTGATCTATCTCTATAGATCTTAATGCCAAGAATATATGCGGCTTCACCCATATCTTTCATTGCGAAGCACATTCCTAACCAAGTCTTCACAGACTGAAGTGTAGGAATGTCGTTTCCAATGAGCAATATGTCATCCACGTATAAAATAAGGAATAGCACTATGCTCCCACTAATCTTCTTGTATACACAAGGCTCATCTTCGTTCTTGATGAAGCCAAACTCTTTGACCGATTCATCAAAACGGAGATTCCAACTCCTTGAAGCTTGCTTCAATCCATAGATGGATCTTTGCAATTTGCATACCTTAGAATCTTGTTCAAAACCTTCTGGTTGTGTCATATACACATCCTCTTGGAGTTTTCCATTCAGGAAAGCGGTTTTGACGTCCATCTGCCATATTTCATAGTCATGATATGCGGCAATGGCAAGCAAAATTCTTATAGACTTGATCATTGCCACGGGTGAAAAGGTCTCATCATAGTCAATACCATGAACTTGCCTATAACCCTTCGCTACAAGCCTAGCTTTGTAAGTATGCACCTTCCCATCCATGTCGGTCTTCTTCTTGAAGACCCATTTGCATCCTATGGTTTTTACACCTTCGGGTGCATCAATCAAATTCCAAACTTGATTGTCTTGCATGGATTGCAATTCGGATTCCATGGCTCCAAGCCACTTGTCCGAATCAGGAGAAGACATCGCCTCTTGGTAGGTTGACGGTTCATCATTCTCAATGATTTCTACCTCATTACTATCCGTTACGAGAAATCCATATCTCTCAGGCTCGGATCGTATCCTACTAGATTTGCGAGTTACTTGTGTATTTTGAACAGGTTCCACAACTCCTTGTGGTTCTTGTTCTTGTTCCACTATTGGTTCAATGTTATTTTCTGGGTCTCGAATTTCTTCAAGATTTATTTTACTCCCACTGATTTCTTTGGAGAGAAACTCTTTCTCTAGAAAGACACCAGTTCGGGCAACAAACACTTTGTTGTCCTCTCGGTTGTAAAAGTAATATCCTTTAGTTTCCTTAGGATATCCCACGAAAATACATTTATCAGATTTGTGTGCTAGTTTGTCAGAGATAAGTCTCTTGACATAAACTTCGCAACCCCAAATCCTCATGAAAGATAAAACTAGGTTTCTTTCCACTCCACATCTCATATGGAGTCTTTGGAACCGATTTAGTTGGAACTTGATTTAGTGTGAAAGCAGCGGTTTCTAGGGCGTAACCCCAAAAGGATATTGGAAGATCAACTTGACTCATCATTGATCGAACCATGTCTAACAAAGTCCGATTTCTCCTCTCAGACACACCATTCCATTGTGGTGTTCCAGGCGGAGTCAATTGTGAAACTATTCCACAATTCTTTAGATGATCATCAAATTCTTGACTTAAGTATTCACCACCTCGATCTGATCGAAGTGCCTTTATACTTTTGCCAAGTTGTTTTTCTACTTCATTTTGAAATATTCTAAATATCTCAAATGCTTCACTTTTATGTTTCATTAGGTAAACATACCCAAATCTACTATAATCATCAGTGAAGGTTATGAAGTATTGAAATCCTCCCCTAGCATTGCTACTTAATGGTCCGCATACATCGGAATGTATCAACCCCAATAAGTCGCTTGCCCTTTCACCCAACTTGGTAAAAGGTGTCTTAGTCATTTTTCCAAG
The DNA here is from genome assembly GCA_026119855.1 of Campanula takesimana. Lineage (NCBI taxonomy): Eukaryota > Viridiplantae > Streptophyta > Magnoliopsida > Asterales > Campanulaceae > Campanula > Campanula takesimana. The sequence continues at coordinate 114,098 of JAOWBW010000040.1, forward strand.
AAGGCACGACTCACAAGTATCATATGACTATAAGTCACATGAACCCAAAAGTCCGTCCCCATGGAGTTTTGAGATACGCTTCTCATTAATATGACCAAGACGGCAATGCCACAAATAAGTATGATTTACATCATTAGGTTTAGATTTCTTATTTACATGATAGACATTATTTTCATTCTTGACATCCAAGACATAAAGGCCATTAAATGAATTAGCAATACCATAAAGCACATCATTTAAATAAATAGAAAATTTCTTATTCTCAATAAGAAACTTAAAACCTTCATTATCCAAACAAGAAATTGAAATAATATTTCTGCTTAAATCCGGAACATAATAACAATTGTTCAAAACAAGAATTAATTCGGAAGGTAAAGTGACTTCATAAGTCCCTACGGCTAATGCAGCAACTCTTGCTCCATTCCCCACACGTAGATCTACTTCACCTTCTTTAAGCAGTCTCCTATTCTTTAATCCCTGCACATTTAGACAAATGTGAGAACCACATCCGGTATCCAATACCCAAGAATCAGTAGTAGAAAGGAGAATATCTATCATATAGATACCTGAAGTCGACGCAGCCTTGCTGCTCTTCTTCTTCTTTTGCTCTTCCAAGAAAGCCTTGCAATTACGTTTCCAATGACCAATTTCTTGACAATGGAAACAGATTGCATCCTTTTGTGAATCAGGTTTTGCCTCAGAAGCCTTGGCAACCTTTGCCTTGCTTATCTTGGGTTTGACAACTTTTGCCTTACCCTTTCCTTTGGCACTAGCCTTTTTCCCATCATGAACCAAGAGCACGGGAGAACCTTTCTCCACAATTTTCATCTCTGCAGTTTTGAGCATCCCATGCAACTCAGAGAGATTCTTATCCATTCCATGCATGTTATAATTCATCACAAACTGATTATAACTTTTAGGCAATGAATTAAGAATGAGATCCGTGGCTAGCTCCAATGGGATTGGATAGCCAAGTTTCTCAAGGTGCTCTACATAACCTTTCATTTTAAGAAAGTGAGGACTCACTTGTTGCCCTTCATTCATTTTACTAGTAGTGAATGCAACAATGGTCTTGTACCTCTCTTGCCTAGCTTGCTCTTGAAACATGGTTCTCAACTCCACGCCTATCTCATAGGCTTCCAAATGTTCCAAACTTTGTTGGAGTTTTGAACACATAGCAGCAAGCATGAGACAACTTACATCTCTAGAATCATTACGATGTTTCTTGTAATTGTCTCTTTCTACCCTAGGGGCGGTAGGCGGTGGTTCAGCGGGGAGAGACCCATCGAGAATGTACAACTTATCTTCTTGCCTAAGAACAATTCTTATACTTCGGATCCAATCCATAAAGTTTGTACCATTCTCTTCGAGCTTATCCTTCTCAAGGATCGATCGCAACGACATTGATTGAGTGTTATTAGTCATTATCTACAAATATGCAAAAATTTCCAAAATTTAATAAGTACCGATTTTCATTAAAGAGATAAACAATGTATTTTTCAAACAAAAATACTCCCACTAAATTATATAACCTTCATATACATCCAATGTATAATATAATTCAAATGGGTTAAGATCCAACTTTAATTTAATTTCAAGTCCGCTAAGGCGGATTACACAAAATCAAATAAATTAGGTAGACAACTCTTGTCAATCATATCTCATATGACTCTTAATTCCTTTTATGAGATTCTTTAAGAAATCCAATTTCAAAAAGCATGTTAAACCTCATCTTTGCCTAGGCCCAAAACTGTTTTGACGCCCATTTAAGTCTGACCATTTTAAACGCATAGTTAATGTGTCCCGCTAGGGCGTGCCCACACTATCTATCTTGCTCATACATAAACAAATTTAATGCGCCTCGCTAGGGCGAATCTACATTAAAATCACTCATGTACTAACAAGTGTTTTAATCATGGCATGGCAATAAAAGACTTAAAACTTTCTTTGAAGGTTCATCACATGTAGCATATAACACATTTATGAGCACATAATATAAACATGTTACACATCAAGTTTAGCCACTAAATTAATCCCATTAATTTAAGCATGATATTTATGTGTCATTAGTTTCTCTATAATTATGAGGATGAGACTATTTCAACTTTGGTTATTATCTCCAAATCAAGACAACAAGAAGTGCGGTCGAACTAAGCCATTAGGCAACCACAATCCCGCACTAATTCAAGAAACCAAGAAAGTAGTCCATGTGGCCGAAACTAAGCAATAGATGGTCTCGATGAACGTAGGCCAATTGCATTCACAATTCCACATGGATCTCCAATCATTGAATCAAGAACTTTGTTTCTTAATCTTAGCAATTATGAACTCTTCATAATTCTAACTTCGTTTTATCTTTGAGACTTTGATTGCGATCAAGTTTGGGAAACACAATCTCGATGAACGCAGATTAGCCATCCAAACCTTGAACCAATCTTAGAATCACAAGACTAAAACAAATAGGAAAATCAAACTTTTAAAGTTCCAAAATTTGTCTCAAAATTGTTTTTCCCGATTCAATGAGGATTTGGTGTTCTTGGTGATCCAATCACCATGATCAACAAAACCTTGAATAAACAATTTATTCTTGAATCCCTAGAATATCAAAACTTTGATCCAATCAAAATTGATAATCCAAACAATTTTAAATCCACCATAATTTTTTATTGCGATTGAATCGTGCGATTAAAGTTGAAAAACAATAAACCACATAAAATCACAAAACACATAAACATCATATAATCCAATATTCATATCATGCTTGGCACATAAACAATTTATATACACACAACATGATCCAAGTATTGAATTAATCAACATGAACGGGGCTCTGATACCACTGTTGGGTTTCCAGGTAACATGCGCAGCGGAATATAGCAATTAAATTTTTAAGAAACCCAAAGCCATGGATCCGTTCATATGATTAAATAAAATACAACAAGATGAATATAGGAATAACTAACCCTTGATGGCTATGAATTTTTTCTTGATCTTTGGTGGAGAAACCTTGAAGCTTTATCACGAACAAATCACGAACTTTGCAAGATGATAAAATTCACCCTCTAGCGGTATCCACACTTCGAACGAATATCAAAGGAGCTTCTTTGATCTTGGTTGCTAGACCAATATTATGAAACACGCTTTCACAATATAATAAAGAACTAAATGGAATTTATTTATGAATTATTTTGTTCCTCAATCAAAGATATCTTAGAACAAAAATAATATCTCTCTCAAACTCTTTGAGACTCACAAAAGCACTAGTCCATATGGTCTGGCCGAATTGGGGTTTTTATACACAATTAAGACCTATTCCAAATAGGAATCTTGTGCCAAAAACCTTCCTAAATCGAATTAGGAATTTTCCAATCGGGAGCACCAGGCGCCCGCCTGGTACCACCCAGGCGCCCGCCTGTTTGGGCAGAAACTCCAGTCCCTTTCTGGCTTGAACAGGCGCCCGCCTGGTGCAACCCAAGCGCCCGCTTGGTTGACCAGGAGGCCCAGATCTTTCCAGAAATTCCTTGGAAGTCCTCCGACCTTAAATGCCAATATAGTCCTTTTATTTAAGATTCGTTCTATTGTGTGTGACCCTCTAGGATTATACTAAGTTGGCAATGGGCTCAAACATGATCCCATAAGATATGATTAGGTTCTAGCAAACCGTCATACCTACCCAAATAGTATAACTAGATACAAGTTCGCATTCCTCTTAGAATATGTCACAATCCCTTTGTCCACGATGTCATTGAACACAAGTCATGGTCAACCAGTCAACTTGTTTTGTTCAATACTTTCTCGATTCCGAATATGTTGATAATTCAAATGCTATTGATCCAATCAATCCATTTGAGTCCGGCCGAACATTTCATCAACATCATTCCTTCGAGGGGCCCAAGCTTGACATCTCTCCGTGGAGGGACAAATCCATTTAGCTTATTATTCTTCCCAACGGGAATCCGATTATGCCAATCATACCCTTTATAACTACCGTGTTAAGGTAGCGTTTGAATATGTCAAACACAATGTTCATCAAGTGGAAGACTATAATAACTTCATGTCTAAGGATTCAAATGACATAACTAATATGAGATATATGTATGACATAGACCATGACATAAACCTCATAGAGCGGGTCATGTCCAGTACCTTGTTCCAAACAAGTACCCATAAATCTAACATGATCATCCCATGATCATTTAGCCTTTATACTAGTGCATAACAAGTACTAGGGACGGAGATTATTATAAGTAAACATGAACAACAAAAATAATCAAAACATCTCTTTATTGATATGAAATAAATGATAACAATTACAACGTTTATTAAACGTGCCTAGGGCACCACTAGCAACAATCTCCCACTTGCCCTAGGCCCAATCTCCCATGTATCTAATACCCATGGACCTAACATGACCATCATGTTTAGCTTGTGGAAGTCCCTTTGTTAGCGGGTCCGCAACATTATCATCAGTAGGTACTCTGCATATATTTACGTCTCCCCTATCAACGATTTCTCGAATGATATGAAAACGCCTAAGTATGTGTTTGGATTTTCATGTGCTCTTGGTTCCTTTGCTTGAGCAATAGAACCATTATTATCGCAATAAAGGTCTATTGGATTAGCAATACTAGGAACCACTTCAAGTTCAGTTATGAACTTCTTAATCCAAACAGCTTCCTTTGCAGCATCCGATGCAGCAATATACTCAGCTTCTGTTGTAGAATCAGCGGTTGTACTTTGCTTGGAACTCTTCCAGCTTACAGCTCCACCATCTAACATAAACACAAAACCCGATTGCGATCGGCTATCATCTTTTTCGGTTTGGAAGCTTGCATCCGTGTAAGCATTTACAACGAGATCATCTTCCATTCCTCCATAGACTAAAAACGAGTCTTTAGTTCTTCTCAAGTACTTAAGAATCGCTTTTACAGCTATCCAGTGATTTTCGCCAGGGTCGGATTGGTATCTACTTGTCATGCTCAAAGCATAAGATACATCCGGCCTAGTACAAATCATGGCATACATGATGGACCCAATTGCCGAAGCATATGGAACATCATTCATTTTCTCACGCTCATCTTTTGTCTTAGGACATTGAGTCTTGCTTAGAGAAACTCCATGTAACACGGGCAAGGTGCCTCTCTTAGAATTTTCCATACGGAATCTTCTAATGACCTTGTCAATGTATGTACTTTGGCTTAAACCAAGTAGCCTCCTTGATCTATCTCTATAGATCTTAATGCCAAGAATATATGCGGCTTCACCCATATCTTTCATTGCGAAGCACATTCCTAACCAAGTCTTCACAGACTGAAGTGTAGGAATGTCGTTTCCAATGAGCAATATGTCATCCACGTATAAAATAAGGAATAGCACTATGCTCCCACTAATCTTCTTGTATACACAAGGCTCATCTTCGTTCTTGATGAAGCCAAACTCTTTGACCGATTCATCAAAACGGAGATTCCAACTCCTTGAAGCTTGCTTCAATCCATAGATGGATCTTTGCAATTTGCATACCTTAGAATCTTGTTCAAAACCTTCTGGTTGTGTCATATACACATCCTCTTGGAGTTTTCCATTCAGGAAAGCGGTTTTGACGTCCATCTGCCATATTTCATAGTCATGATATGCGGCAATGGCAAGCAAAATTCTTATAGACTTGATCATTGCCACGGGTGAAAAGGTCTCATCATAGTCAATACCATGAACTTGCCTATAACCCTTCGCTACAAGCCTAGCTTTGTAAGTATGCACCTTCCCATCCATGTCGGTCTTCTTCTTGAAGACCCATTTGCATCCTATGGTTTTTACACCTTCGGGTGCATCAATCAAATTCCAAACTTGATTGTCTTGCATGGATTGCAATTCGGATTCCATGGCTCCAAGCCACTTGTCCGAATCAGGAGAAGACATCGCCTCTTGGTAGGTTGACGGTTCATCATTCTCAATGATTTCTACCTCATTACTATCCGTTACGAGAAATCCATATCTCTCAGGCTCGGATCGTATCCTACTAGATTTGCGAGTTACTTGTGTATTTTGAACAGGTTCCACAACTCCTTGTGGTTCTTGTTCTTGTTCCACTATTGGTTCAATGTTATTTTCTGGGTCTCGAATTTCTTCAAGATTTATTTTACTCCCACTGATTTCTTTGGAGAGAAACTCTTTCTCTAGAAAGACACCAGTTCGGGCAACAAACACTTTGTTGTCCTCTCGGTTGTAAAAGTAATATCCTTTAGTTTCCTTAGGATATCCCACGAAAATACATTTATCAGATTTGTGTGCTAGTTTGTCAGAGATAAGTCTCTTGACATAAACTTCGCAACCCCAAATCCTCATGAAAGATAAAACTAGGTTTCTTTCCACTCCACATCTCATATGGAGTCTTTGGAACCGATTTAGTTGGAACTTGATTTAGTGTGAAAGCAGCGGTTTCTAGGGCGTAACCCCAAAAGGATATTGGAAGATCAACTTGACTCATCATTGATCGAACCATGTCTAACAAAGTCCGATTTCTCCTCTCAGACACACCATTCCATTGTGGTGTTCCAGGCGGAGTCAATTGTGAAAACTATTCCACAATTCTTTAGATGATCATCAAATTCTTGACTTAAGTATTCACCACCTCGATCTGATCGAAGTGCCTTTATACTTTTGCCAAGTTGTTTTTCTACTTCATTTTGAAATATTCTAAATATCTCAAATGCTTCACTTTTATGTTTCATTAGGTAAACATACCCAAATCTACTATAATCATCAGTGAAGGTTATGAAGTATTGAAATCCTCCCCTAGCATTGCTACTTAATGGTCCGCATACATCGGAATGTATCAACCCCAATAAGTCGCTTGCCCTTTCACCCAACTTGGTAAAAGGTGTCTTAGTCATTTTTCCAAGAAGGCACGACTCACAAGTATCATATGACTATAAGTCACATGAACCCAAAAGTCCGTCCCCATGGAGTTTTGAGATACGCTTCTCATTAATATGACCAAGACGGCAATGCCACAAATAAGTATGATTTACATCATTAGGTTTAGATTTCTTATTTACATGATAGACATTATTTTCATTCTTGACATCCAAGACATAAAGGCCATTAAATGAATTAGCAATACCATAAAGCACATCATTTAAATAAATAGAAAATTTCTTATTCTCAATAAGAAACTTAAAACCTTCATTATCCAAACAAGAAATTGAAATAATATTTCTGCTTAAATCCGGAACATAATAACAATTGTTCAAAACAAGAATTAATTCGGAAGGTAAAGTGACTTCATAAGTCCCTACGGCTAATGCAGCAACTCTTGCTCCATTCCCCACACGTAGATCTACTTCACCTTCTTTAAGCAGTCTCCTATTCTTTAATCCCTGCACATTTAGACAAATGTGAGAACCACATCCGGTATCCAATACCCAAGAATCAGTAGTAGAAAGGAGAATATCTATCATATAGATACCTGAAGTCGACGCAGCCTTGCTGCTCTTCTTCTTCTTTTGCTCTTCCAAGAAAGCCTTGCAATTACGTTTCCAATGACCAATTTCTTGACAATGGAAACAGATTGCATCCTTTTGTGAATCAGGTTTTGCCTCAGAAGCCTTGGCAACCTTTGCCTTGCTTATCTTGGGTTTGACAACTTTTGCCTTACCCTTTCCTTTGGCACTAGCCTTCTTCCCATCATGAACCAAGAGCACGGGAGAACCTTTCTCCACAATTTTCATCTCTGCAGTTTTGAGCATCCCATGCAACTCAGAGAGATTCTTATCCATTCCATGCATGTTATAATTCATCACAAACTGATTATAACTTTTAGGCAATGAATTAAGAATGAGATCCGTGGCTAGCTCCAATGGGATTGGATAGCCAAGTTTCTCAAGGTGCTCTACATAACCTTTCATTTTAAGAAAGTGAGGACTCACTTGTTGCCCTTCATTCATTTTACTAGTAGTGAATGCAACAATGGTCTTGTACCTCTCTTGCCTAGCTTGCTCTTGAAACATGGTTCTCAACTCCACGCCTATCTCATAGGCTTCCAAATGTTCCAAACTTTGTTGGAGTTTTGAACACATAGCAGCAAGCATGAGACAACTTACATCTCTAGAATCATTACGATGTTTCTTGTAATTGTCTCTTTCTACCCTAGGGGCGGTAGGCGGTGGTTCAGCGGGGAGAGGCCCATCGAGAATGTACAACTTATCTTCTTGCCTAAGAACAATTCTTATGCTTCGGATCCAATCCATAAAGTTTGTACCATTCTCTTCGAGCTTATCCTTCTCAAGGATCGATCGCAACGACATTGATTGAGTGTTATTAGTCATTATCTACAAATATGCAAAAATTTCCAAAATTTAATAAGTACCGATTTTCATTAAAGAGATAAACAATGTATTTTTCAAACAAAAATACTCCCACTAAATTATATAACCTTCATATACATCCAATGTATAATATAATTCAAATGGGTTAAGATCCAACTTTAATTTAATTTCAAGTCCGCTAAGGCGGATTACACAAAATCAAATAAATTAGGTAGACAACTCTTGTCAATCATATCTCATATGACTCTTAATTCCTTTTATGAGATTCTTTAAGAAATCCAATTTCAAAAAGCATGTTAAACCTCATCTTTGCCTAGGCCCAAAAAGAATGTGAACTCTCCTGTCATGCTCATTTCAAACTTCTCTTGCATAGTAGATCCAAATTCCTTGCATAGTTCATCATTAGTTGAACCAAATATAATATCATCCAAATAAATTTGAATGAGTAAAATATCTTGGTTGCACTTTTTAATGAACAAGGTCTTATCAATGTGCCCTTTTGTAAATCCTTTTTCAAGTAGAAAGTTAGACAATGTCTCATACCAAGCTCTAGGGGCTTGTTTGAGTCCATATAATGCTTTATCCAATTTATAGACATGATCTGGGAATTTAGGTGATTCAAACTCAAGAGGCTGTACAACAAACACCATTTCATGAAGAATCCTATTTAAGAATGCACTTTTAACATCTATTTGATATACAGTCATATTTTTGGATGAAGAGTAGGGAAGAAACAGCCTAATTGCTTCAAGTCTAGCAACTGGAGCATAGGTCTCATCATAGTCAGTTCCTTCTTTTTGTCTATAGCCTTGAGCTACCAATCTTGCTTTGTTTCTTATAACTGTACCATCTTCATTCATCTTATTTCTGAACACCCATCTAGTTCCAATTACAGTTTGATTTTTAGGTTTAGGAACAAGCTTCCATACTTTATTCCTTTCAAACTGTTCAAGCTCTTCCTCCATTGCTTCTATCCAATTAGCATCAAGTAAAGCTTTATTGATATTCTTTGGCTCCATCTGAGATATGAAGGCGCTATACAAGGCTTCATCTTCAATGTTTGACCTTGTTTGTACTCCTCTGGCAATGTCCCCAATTGCTAATGACTCAGGGTGATTATTGTTGAAGTTTTTGGATATAGGGAGATCAATGTAAATGTTAGAAATAGGAATGGATCTAGGAGGATCAAGAATTGAAGGTTCCTGAGTTGATGTGCTTGGTTCACAATTGTTCCCAGTTCTGTTTTCAGTGATAGGTCTATTATCAATAGTAGGTCTATTATCATTGGTAGGTCTACTATCATCAGTATGTCTATTATCAGAAGTGAGAATAGGGTTAGTGAGAGCAGTTCCACACTGAGCAACTGGTGGTAAAGGTTGATTGTCATTTATTTTGAGGTTGTTGAAGAGAGGAAAGGATTCAGAAGAGCTTTTGGGTAAATTATTTGGAAGATAACCGAGTTGGTCATTTTTGGAATTTTGAGAAGTAATGGGTGAAGGTTCAGGCAGAGAGTCAAAGTTTCCAAGAGTTTTATCAAACTCATTAATTTTCAAATCCCAGGCACTAGGAGATTCATCAAAATCCATATGAATGGATTCTTCATCCACCATTCTTCTCTTATTATAAACTCTATATGCCTTGCAAGTTGCAGAATAGCTAAGGAATATTCCTTCATCACTTTTAGACTCCATTTTGTCCAAATTATTTTTCCCATTATTGTTAATGTAACATTTACTTTCAAAGGCATGAAATTAAGGGATTGTTGGTGTTCTTTCATTCCACAGTTCATAGAGAGTCTTCATGTAATATTTGTTTATCAAGGTCTTGTTCTGAACATAGACTGCAGTAGTAACAGCTTCTCCCCAAAAATACTTAGGAAGATTATTTTCAGATAATATGGTTCTTGCAGCTTCACAAATTGTTCTATTCTTTCTCTCAGCAACTCCATTTTGTTGAGGAGTTCTGGGTGCTGAAAAGTTATGACTTATGCCTTGTTGATTGCAAAATTCTTCAATTCCAGTATTCTCAAATTTAGTACCATGATCTGACCTTATTCTGACAACCTTGATGTTTTTTAGGTTTTGCACTTGATTTATCAATTTAACTAATTGACCAAGGGTTTCTAATTTGGACTCCAAGAGAATGATCCAAGAAAATCTTGTATAGTCATCTACTATCACAAGTGAGTACTTTTTTCCTCCAAGACTTCTGGTTCTGATTGGTCCAAATAAATCCATATGAATAAGTTCAATTGGTCTTTTTGTATCCAATCTATTTTTTGATTTAAAAGAAGTCATTTGTTGCTTTCCACACTTACAAGAATTACATAGCTTATCCTTTTTGAAGGATATTTTTGGAAGACCTTTCACAAGTTTCGAGGAGGCAAGTTTGGCTATGCTTTTGAGATTCAAGTGAGCCAATCTTTTATGCCAAAGCCATTCTAAATCAGACTGATTATAAGATAATAGACACATGGCAGTAGAGGATTGAGTCACTTAAAGGGATATGCAGTACACATTTCCTTTTCTGAAGCCAGTACGAATGATTTCATCTTTTGAATTCTTCACTTGACACATGTTATAAGAGCATACAATATGAAATCCTTTGTCACAGATCTGACTGATACTAATCAAGTTGTGCTTGAGACCTTCCACATAAGAGACATTTCACAGAACAATGCTTTTGTGATCAAGTCTCTATGTCCTTTGACTCTGGCTTGAGAGTTGTCTCCAAAAACAACATTAGGGCCATCTTTTGGAATGAAGTTCTGAAGCCATTGCTTGTTGAAGGTCATATGTTTGCTACATCTACTATCTAGGTACCAAAATCCTTTATTGAAATCCTACAAAACAAATAAATAAAAATAAACATGGTCCCCTTTGAATTATGGGTCCAGGAGGTTAGACAGCCTTAGGGACCCAAACCTTTACAATTTTCTTATGAGGGTTATTGTTCTTTGGGACAAAAGGTTTTAGGTTGAATGAGTTTAGGTAAGACAAGATCTGGTACATGTAGGGTGTCATTCTGAATTGTTTATGATGGTAGTTATGATGAGGGTGAGGATTATATGAGTTGGGTGAGGTATGGGCTTTAGGGAACTTTGAAGAGCAGTAGTTTTGACCTTTTCTTCCTTTGTTTCTCCTTTGGTAGGTCTGCTGTCTTCTTGGATATCCTTGATAGGTCTGCTGTCTTCTAGAGTAACCTTGATAGGTATGTTGTCTGGTGTTGTTTTGACTAGATTGATTGTTCTTCCAAGTTTTAGATTGCTTTGGAGGACTTGGCGCAACACTTTTGTTGTTTGGGTTGGTCATTTGAACACTGCTACTGGAGGCTTGATCATGATAGCAGACCTCCTTCATCTTTCCTTGAGCCTTGTATACATCCTGTTTTGTTTGGACATGATATATGGGCTTTCTTATAGTCTTGTCTCCCATCTTGACAAGCAGCATTTTTCTCAAGTTTTCTATCACCCTCAAGAAGTTTGTATTATACTATTGTTTGATTATTTGCTTCTAATCCAGATTTGTCAAGGGGATGCCTTTGAGTGTACAAGAAGTGTGACATGGCTGTGCTTGATTTATTCCAAGATTCAATTTTGATTTTGAATGCATGGTTCTCATATTTTAAAGCCTCTATTCTCAGGTTCAGTTATTTTAGTTGACTGCTGATGTGGAGGTGATTGTTTCTTGCATTAAAAACATCAGCATGAAGGTCTACTATCTCACCTGCTTGTTGTTTGGTCTGGTTTTGTAGAGTGAGGTTTTGGGTTTCAAGAAGGGTATTTTTGGTTTTAAGGCTATCTAACTCTTTAGAAAATTGTAAATTTTCAGTTATCAGGACCCTAAGACTTGATTCTTCTTTCTTTATCTGTATGAATAAAGTACAAGCCAAATTTTTAAGACCTTCAAGGTCAAGGGAATTAAAGTCACTTACCTGTTTTAGTTCTTCTGCAGCTGTAAGAGCTTCAAGTTCCTCTTCACTTTCTGAGTCATCTTCTTCATTTGCCATAAGACATATCATGGCTTTCATATAATCATCTGAGTCTGAGGGGTCACTTTCATCATCACTGAATTTTGACAGGTCTGCTATCATGACCTGTTCCTTCTTTTCATCATTTTTTTGCTTTGGCACAGTTGAAGCAGTTACATCTAGAGCTATGTATGATATCTTTGGAGTATGATAGCTTCTTCTGGGATTAAAATTTTCTTGATTTCTTTGGTTCAGGGCACTCTTGTGAGTAGTGACCTATCTTTACACAGTTATAGCAAGTGATTTCTTTCTTCTCAGTTTGGAGTTGGTTAGAAGTCGATGCATTGTTTCTTTTGTCAAACATCCTTTTTAATGTTTCATAGCATTTTTAACAGCTATTGTTATCAGGCTAAGAATGTCTTCTTGAGTCAATGGTTTGACTTCTTGTTTTTTAGACAAATTGACTTTCTTAATAGCATTACAGATTAGGGAGCCAATGTCCTGTTGTGAGTAAGCTTTTGGAGCTTCTTGTGCAGCAAGAGCCATAGTGTGAGCATTGGCTATGGATGATGCAATGGTGGGTAGTTTGACAGTCTCTTCAAGTTCATATGCTTCTAACTTTCCAAAGTATTGTTCAAGAGTCATAGTTGGCCATTCAACACCTTCCCTTATGGGTAGGGCTACTTTTTCATATTCTTGTGGAAGACTTGAAAATATTTTCAAAACTAGGTCTCGTTGGTCCAATTTCTTGCCATAGTCTGACACTTGTCTAAGGAGGTCTTCAAATTTGTCTTTGGCAGCACTGACCCTTTCACCAGCAGCAAACTTACAGTTGTCAAGTTGCCTTAATATGTTATATAAGCTTTGTGCTCTGACACTGGTATGCTTGGAAACTTGGTTTTGATTAAATCAAAAGCTTGTTTAGCAGGTTCAACTTTCCCAATTTCTTGGGCCAAAGAGTCATTAACACTTTTTTGAAGAATGTTTTTGAATTTTTGATTAGCTGTGATTAAGTGTCTCTCTGTTTCAGTCCAAAGGTCAGGGGTTTTGTATTTGTCATCTCCTCCATTTGTGTCAGGTTGAGTGGGTATTCTGACTTCTTCATGAAGAACAAACCAGTTCCAAACACTGTTGGCATCTAGGTAAGTCTTGATTTTGGAAGAGAAAATTTCAAAGGATCCACAGTCATCAACATGTAGAATGTCTTTCTCATTGTTTCTTCTTATTTGAGGCATGATGATTATGCTTCTGGATTCTTCACAAGATGTTAAGCTTGAAGACACTAAAGTCTCTTAGAAACCAGCTCTGGTACCAATTGAAAGAACTTGTTCTACTTATGCACTTAAATAGGTAAATATTAGTTCACAAGAGGTCGACTATCTTGGCAGAGTAGGTCGACTATTTTGAGGTGCAGTGTGTGTATGTTGAGTTATGCAGCGGAATAATAATAACGAAAATAGAAAAATAAATGAGTAATTGAAAAGTGATAAGTGTGTGTTTAAGTGTGAGTAAATGAAAGACAAACACAACGATGTAACGTGGTTCAGAGTATTGCAATCCACGCTTCACTGTCCTCAACAGTGAAGAAGCAATCCACTATAATACTTCGTCAAGAAATTACAATAAATTGCAGGAAAATTCCCTCAAAATTTTCCAGCCTAATTAGCCTCACTAACTAAGCTTTGTACTTATTGCAAAGCACAAAAAAAGACAAGAAAAATGTTTCACAAATGTGAGGGTTTTGGTGATCTCTAAGATGGCTCTTATGTAGCTATGTGAGATCTATTTAGCTTGTCTATTTAGCACAGATTTATAAGATTCAAGTGTGCTTTACAATTGAGTTGCTTAGAAGCTTTTATCAATTTGTTAAATGGCAAGAGACAGAGGTTATTTCTTTAGTCATGCAGAGCTCCTTATATAGGTCTTCAGTATGTATCCGTTTGAGTTCCAACAGTCTTGAACATCTTGGAAATGCATATGTCAGACATTAATCTTTGACTGGAATAAAGTTTGTGAACAGTGTTATGTCAGGATTGACTTTGACTGGGACCTGAGTTGGAAAGGAGTAAGGTCTGCTATCTTAGAAGGTCTGTTATCTCGACATGTGAAGATAGTGGACCTGTGAAGACTTGATGATTTCTAGTATACTTCTTGATAATCCATATTAAGTTCTTAATTATTTGTCAAAACACTTAGTTAAGAAACTGGGGTTCTAACAAATATGTTCAACAACCAGTTCTCTTGAAGTTGACAGTTTGAGAAGCTGACCAGTGACCTTTACCGAATTGTTCAACAACCAACCAATGAATTAAAGGACTACGTCAATAGGTTCAACAAAGAAGTCCTGGAAATCCCTAACCTTGACATGGCTACAGCAACAGAAGTTTTTAGAATGGGTTTGAAGAAGGATTCACCATTGTATGAGGATCTAGTGATGAATCCATGCAAGAGAATGGAGCACGTACGTAATAGAGCAACAAGGTTCATCCTGTTGGAAGAGGACAAAGCACAGCAGACAAAGGATTCAAGCAAGGTGCTGACATATAGAAACCCAGACAGAAGGACATAGACGTCTCACCAGAAGCAGAACAACCGATCCAGGCCATACCACAAAAATGAATCTAACAAGATTCATTCCGTGGAGGATGAGGATCAAGATGACACTGGCTGTCCTAAGATTTCTAACTATTGTTTTTCTATTGGTGTTTCAGGTATTCTCTGCGTAATGAGCAATCTTGGAGACAAGGCTAGATTGCCATATAGATTGGTCACTTGTTTCAAAGCATTCATTGTCTCATCAATTTCAAAGACTACAGCAATTCTGAACTCTTCAGAACTCTGATTTTTGCAACTTTCTGGATTGAATCATATTTCAGGAAACACGGTTTCAAAAACCAGCCATCTGAAACCAGATTCAATTTCTGATTCGGATTCTGTAAACGATTTACGGAACAATCAGAAAACCAGAAAAAACAAAACAATCTGTCTAGAAAATCCAAAGCAGCCGTACGGCTGCTGTGGAGGCGTGGCCACCCACAGAGCCATACGGTGGTGATTTCCAGATTCCCAGATTTTCTAGAATTTTGAAAATTCGATCAATCTCAATATCGTGTTCATGCATTAATCAGATTAATCCAACACGAATTTACAGATTACGGATTTAATTAGATCCAATCAATATCATGAATAAATTTTTTATTACATATGCAAATTAGATCTAAATTATCAATACAAATAATCCAATTATTCATATATAATCCCAACATGCAATTATTCATATAGATCACATCAATATAATAATTACATAATCCTCATACATTCATGCTCATAAATTTTACTCCCTCCGTCCCACTCGAATTAGGACAAATTTCTATTTTGGATGTCTCATTCGAATTAGGACAACCCAAAAATGGAAATGTTTTATTTAATGGGACCCACATTCACACTCACAACAACTTTCCACTCATTATTCTCTACCCCACTTTCTCTCTCCTACTTCACTTTTCATACTCACAACACCTACTCCACTAACACTTTTTCCTTAATCCCCGTGCCCAACCCAAAAATCCTAATTCAGGTGGGACGGAGGGAGTATATCTCATATATAAAATTCAAATCACACATTCATCTTATCATCATGCAAAATAATAATCGAATTAAATAATTTAAACATGATGTATTAAAATAATCAACGATGAACGCGGCTCTGATACCACTGTTGGGTTTTGATGCATCATGCGCTGCGGAATAAACATAAGATCAAAGACCCATATGCCTGAATCCGTGAACGTTGATTAGATTAAATACAAGATGAAAGAAACTAACCCTTGAAGATCACATCCATGAACACGGACTTTAAGGTACTAACGTAAACACCCTCTATCGGTATCCACACGTCGAATGGATATCAAGAACACCTTCTTGATATGGATTGCTAGACCCAAGGCTTGATGAAGAAACAATTTCTTCATAGGAATTATTTTGCTCCATTGATTATTGTATTTTGATGATTCACAATCTCAAAATAAATAATCCTACCTCTCTATAATTTATTTTTTCTAAAACAATTTTTATTGATTTTCAAAATCAACATTAGAGGCTGTCAAACCCGGCTGCATATATTTATATGAGGGTTTGACCTAATTCCGTTTGGGATCGGGATTCCTTGACAGTTAAGAATTCTGAACAAACTGACCAGTGCCGGCCATAGCAGCCGTACGGCTCGTATGGAGCCGTACTCCACCTTTTCGGCCGTACGGTCGCAGTCCAGAAAATGCCAGATTTTCAGCCTTTTCCAATCCGTTCTATTGTGTGTGACCCAATAGGATTATACTAAGTTGGCAACGAGTTCGAACGAGTCAGAACCCGTAAGTCACAAGCGGACTCTAGCAAGCCATTATGACTACCCAATTAGTACAACTGTGAAAGTCCAAAGTTACCTTATAAAACATATCACAATCCCTTTGTCACGCAATATCATATTGGATATAAGTCATGGTCCACGGAACTTATGTTGTCCAATGCTTTCTCGATCCCGAGTAGATTGATATGAGCAAATGACATTGAACACATCAATTCATTTGGGCATGTCCATGCACTATCATCAATCTCACTCATCGAGTGGACAAGCAGATATCTCTCTTGAGAAAGGGACAAATCCCATCTTGACTTATCATTCTTCCTTACAAGAATTCGATTATGCCAATCGTAGCCTTTATAACCACCCGGTTAAGGGTAGCGTTTGAGTACGTCAAACATAATGTTCATCATGTGGAAGACTGTGATAATCTCAGGTCTAAGGATATCAAATGATATGACTATCATGAGATTTAATTATGACATTTGACCATGACATGAATCTCATAACGGGTCTATCCAGTCCCTTGTTCTCCAACAAGTACCCACAAGTTTAATCCACATCCTATGCACCATAATCATCATATGATTATCCATTAAACTCATGCTAGCTCTTCATAAGTGCTAGGGACAATGATTATTATAAAAAACATGCAAAGGATATAATAATCGGGTTTGTTATCTCTACAACAATGAAGCTATGATATAACGCATAGGCCTTACTCAAGGGCCTAGGGCATAATATCCAACAAGGGATTCAATGATATAACTATTTAGAGGTTTAATTATAACAATGACATAAACCTCATCTTTGGGTTATGTCCAGTATGTGTTCCCCAACACATACCCATAAACTTAACTTGTATCCCATACACATGATCATCATATGATCATCGAATTAAACTTATACTAGTTCTTTATAAGTACTAGGGATAGAGATTATTATAACAAAACATGAAACAACAAATAATAATCCAAAACATCTCTTTATATAAATGAAAAGTGATAACCGACATTGTCAAACAACGTGCCAAATAACATGCCTAGGGCATACACACCAACATTTAAAGACTCTCATTACTTTCATTCATAAAGCAATGTGGGATAACCATTTCATATTCCCATAAACTCTTCATTTACCCACTTCAACTTGCATACTTTGGATATTAATTTCTCATTCACCCAGAATTGGTTTTGAGAAAGTAAATATACCACATTAATCTACTCCAAACGTAGATTCCAAATATGCAATTAATTTTCATTTACACAAAATGGAACCTAATGAAATTCTTGGTCAAAAGTCATTCAAACTACTCTTTTGCAAAACCAAAATTCCAACAATTCCTATTTAGGGAGTGAGCGTGGAAAATGGTAGAGCCCAACCTAACTTTCTTCCCGGTATGAATATAATGATCGGATTTGCGGTCATAGAAAGTTGGAAGGAGTGAATACAACATAAGTAGATGAAGAGACAATTGGAGCTATTACTGTTGCTAATAAATTTTATAAAGTAGGAGAGAGAAAAATGAGGGGGAGGAGGGAGACATGAAAGGATATAATAATGTTGTGGGTTGACAGTGCATAATTTTATTTGAGTGAATATGTTTTGTATATATATTTAACAGAATAGGAAAAAATAAAATATTATTGAATTTAAGGGTTGGAGAGTGCAATATTAAACAAATTTCGTTAGACTTTTCATCAACTTTGTTAACATTCGTCAAAATTATTTAACATATATTAAAAAATGCCCAATATTGCCACAAACTGGTAACTTGAGGATTGAAATTTTGGTAAATGGAATATTAAGACTTACTCCCTCCGTGCACAATAACTAAGGAAAAAAATAAAATAAGGAAAATGTATGCTAGAAAGTGAAGAGAGAGAATGAGTGGGGTAAATAGTAGTGGTAGTTGAATAAATTGAGTGGTGTAAAATGAATATTGAGTGGTGTAAAATGAAGAGAGAGAATGAGTGGTGGGGTAGATTCAATAAAAAAATATTCAAAGTTAGCTATTTTGGGGAGGTATCAAGTGAGCTGGGATGAACCAAAATAGAAATAAGTCTAAAGTGAGCTGGGACGGAAGGAGTAAATTGCAACTCTTGTAAAACTTTGTAGCACTAATGTAATAACCGGAATTTTAAGTTATTTATTTATTTTATTTTCGGTTTTGCTAAATTAATTAAATGATAATTAGAGTTACAAAGTAATTGAAAGAAGTGGGCCCAAGAAATTTGCATTGGCCCAAAATTGTATTAGTAAACCCAACCCAATTAGGAATCAACCCAGGTATAAATTAATGAGTTAGTCAACTTAGGAATTCCTTATTATCATAAACTCAAAAAAAAAAAAAAAAAAAAAAAAAGAAAAACAAACCCTAGTTCTATAGCAGCCGCCGGCCGAACCTAGAGAGGGAGAAGAAGAAAATTTCCGGCCATTGTTTTGGAGATACAATCCGATCATTCTCAAGGTAATGCTAAATCCTACTCTCCAAAATTTGTTTCGTTGAATTTGGATTAGTAAATCATAAGTTATGCATGAATTAAGAATACAAAGATTAGGGTTTTGCATGCTAGTGATGAATGATAAATTTTAAAAGGGTTAATGATGTTAATCTAAATACTATGAAAAAATATAGTAATCTTGATACTAGTTTATTTTAAGATTGATTTTATAATCTTGAATTGAATTGATTTATATTATGCAATGCTTGGGAATTGAACATATAAATCATTGAGGTTGAATTGGGTTTATCAAAAGAAGAAAAAAAATATGGATTTCCCCAAGAACAAGTTTCGGCCGAATGGCCCTAAGCCAAGGAAGAATTGATTTTTGTTGATTTAATTGACCCTCGTTAAGTGTATTGTAAATAATATTGATGTTTGGGAATTTAGAAAAATTTAAAGAACTAGAAAATTGATCAAATCAATGGATTTTGGATCATGCATGTTTCGGCAATGATGACCTAACTTGGGTGTTGATTCTTGATTGAAGATGTTAAGAATGGGGACGGAAAGTTAGTGTTTCCGTTAAGTTTCTAATGGAAAGAAAACAAAAATCGTTAAGGGGATTGTTGACAAGTTAGAAAAATTAACTTGAGAAAATAGAATAGTACTTGGAAGACCTTGAAAGTTAAAAAGTTAACGAGAAAGAAAAAGATTAGAAGTTTCAGTTAGTTCCTAACAGAAAAGGACTAAACTGAAAAGAATTAAAGTTAGAAGAAAGAAAAAAGGGAAACCTTGAAGTTAGAAGGGCCTAAGTGATTAAAAAGAGAAACTTAGGGGACCTTATGAACGAAACCAAAGTCCAAGGACCTTTCTGTAATTAAAGGAAAGTCGAAGGACTGAATTGTAATTAATCCAAAGTGAAGGACCAATTTACAATTAAACTAAAGTTGAAGGACTAAATTACAATTAATCCAAAGTTGAAGGACTAAATTGTAATTGAACTAAAGTTGAAGGACTAAATTGCAATTAATCCAAAGTTGAAGGACCAAATTGCAATTAACCCAAAGTTGAGGGACTAAATTGTAATTAACCCAAAGTCAGAGGACTTAATTGCAATTGTATCAAAGTTAAAGGACTGACTAGTAAATCAAAGTCAGAAACTTAAA
The DNA here is from genome assembly GCA_026119855.1 of Campanula takesimana. Taxonomy (NCBI): domain Eukaryota; kingdom Viridiplantae; phylum Streptophyta; class Magnoliopsida; order Asterales; family Campanulaceae; genus Campanula; species Campanula takesimana. The sequence goes on from JAOWBW010000040.1 coordinate 134,361, forward strand.
TGTAAAGAAAGAAGTAACGAAGTAAAGAAGTTAGAACGCATCTCTCAGTTAACTAAGTAGAAATAGTTAACAATGTAGAGAGTACTAAAGTAAATTACTCCGTGCCTTGTAGATTTGCACAGAGAGGAGATTGCGAGGAAAAGCAATTCAGGTAAGGGATTACGTTCCTTACAGTATTTGAACTCCTGTTTATTGGAATTCGGTATTTCTTTCTAAAGTTAGCTATCAGTATGGCATGATAGTATTTGAATGAACTCTGCGTTATTGAACGTTCTTTGAAAGAATCTATACTTAGTGATGTCCCCATCGATCTACTAAGTATCGAAGTTTGAAACTTGTATCACATACTTGTACCATGGTATGTTCTAATTTTAACTTGTAAGTTAATCGCTTACTCGTTAAGGCATCTAATTTTAACTTGTAAGTTAATCGCTTACTCGTTAAGGCATCTAATTTTAACTTGTAAGTTAATCGCTTACTCGTTAAGGCATCCAATGTCCAGTTAGAAAAGACATTGACGGACAGTCCAGTTAGAAAAGACTCGTCCTTGAACTAGGGATTGCATGAGTGATCACATGCCTTCTCTCAGGAATTGTCTGATTACAAGGATGATTCTAGACCCCGAGCATATGTGTGTGGATACCATATATGTTACGACCCACACTATTGGCTGAAGAAGCTAGGTGTACAAATTGTACCTTTGGCATTGAGGTTATAATGTACGTTACCAAGGAATTGACGGAAACTTGAATGAATCCCTTTGGATTGTAGTGCCATAATCCTTTGAAAGTAAAATCTTGAAAGTAATATGACTGTATTGTTCTGCAGTCTTGAATCCAAAAGTAACTGAACCTATCTTTGCAAAAGTTATTCGAAGTATTCGTTCTGGTCGTCTCTCCTTAGTAACCGGAGAGGCCACGTATGAACTTACTGAGCATTCGTTCGCTCATCCCTTCTCTATAAATTTTGTTTCAGGGTTTAAGTAGAAGGGCAAGTCAAGGAAAGCAGCCGTGGGAAGACGGTGGATTGCAGATTCTCAAGCTAGTAGTCTAAGTACGTTTAATTATTTGGATGTAAGTCAAAGTACATTGATGGTTAGGGTTATTACCTACCAAGACAAGTTAAGTTACGCTTCCGCTATTGTGTTGAATTTATGGTTAAATAAGGGGCAGTTGTGAACCCTAATTTGAAGTATTTATTATTGTTATTTATGGATATTTAATGCCATTAAATGCTCAGATATTATAAGAAAATTCGGGGTGTTACATTTGGTATCAGAGCAATGGCTTTAGGTCTTATGGGAGAAAACTGAAAGTTAGGACTAATGGGAGAACTTAGTACTTAACTTGAATAAGATCTTACTTGAGGAAGTTCAAGTGATAAAGTCTAACTCTAGGAATGATACTAAGAGTGTGCATAAAGTATGAATATACTTGGAGAAATAGGAACCTCTTCATTATATGTCTATTTATATTCTATTAATATGTTATAATGGAACCTTGGGGTTATGTACTAATTAAGTTTACTATTGGTGTGTGTAGGATCATGCCGAGGAGACCCATGAAGTCAGTAAGGTACAGTGCTACTCTAAGGGAAGAAATAGAAGCTAAAGAGGAGATTATTAAGCAGCTAACTAAAGAACTTCGCTCAGCTAAAAGAGAGCTTAGGAAGGAGACTCGAGGAGTCGACAGCTTACAGAATGTCATCAAAGAACGCGATGAGGACATGATGTATGTGGAAGGAAAGTTAGCAGTACAGCTGAAGAAGGTCAAAAGCCTAGAAAGCCATGTGGTTAGAGCTAACCGCGAATGGAATCGAATCAGTGTGCAACTGGTGGATGAGATAGAACAAAATAATGAACTGAAAAAGAAGATAGATGAACAAGAAGCTTATGAGGAAGAGCTTAGGACTTCAGGCTATCAGATTTGGGCTGAGAAGATAGAGTTGCAAGAAAAATATGACCAACTTGCAGCAGAACATGCACACTGTGGGAAGTGATGCAATTAATGACAGATAATTATAAGAATAGATTCTTTTACTTTATTATTAGTGGAGTAATACAGTTAGAATTTTTTTTTATGTTAAAGTTGAATTTTGGGTGTATTTTGAGATGTTTAAATCTCACACCTTAGTTGAATAAAGTTAATTATTTAATTGAAATACCCAAAATTTTGAACTTACTATTGTTGTGTAAACAAAAGTTAACTTGTCGAGAAAAGACAAGGGAAAACGTCGGAGTGATTTGAAATAATCTCCGTAACTATGGTACGAAGTAAGACGACCATTGGAATAAGTTAAAGCTAGTTAAGTAATAAAAAAAAAAAACTAGTGAAACAAAGAAATAATAAGCAACCAAGTAAAACGGTTGTAAATTATGAAGTATGAAAACTCCTGAACCGGAGAAGAAAGGTTAAAGTAAACTAACCAAATCTGAATAACGGTCTAGTACAAAAGACCTACGAACACGATTCAAAACTAACAAGTACCCGTTAGTAAGAGAATTGTAATGTTAAGTATACCATGAATACTGCAAGTATTGTGTAGTGATGAATATTGCTAGAACACGAATTTGTTCTAAAGTGAAAGTAAAAATTGCAGATGAATACCAGAAGAGGAAATAACAGGAACGGTGAGGGAAATGACAACACCGGTAATGCAGGCGGACAGTTGGATCCGGCCCTGGTAAACCTGTTGCAGACACTATCACAGACAGTAGCTGGGATAGGTCAAACTGTTGCTGGAATTGCTCAACCACCACCACAGGCTCCATTACGTGATCCGTTGGAGCTATTTCAAAGGAGGAATCCAGACTCATTCTCGGACACTGCTAAAGAGAAACCTGAGGACTGGATTAAGAGCACCGAAAGAATATTCGAGACTCTGAATTGTACTGAGGAGCAGAAGGTAGTCTTTGCGACCTTTATGTTGAAAGGGAAGGCCCAAACGTGGTGGGAAGCGGAAAAGCGAGCTGCTGTGGCTCGTGGTGATGCGGCCTTTACTTGGACCAGATTTAAGGCTATTTTCAACGAAAAGTATTATCCTGCAAGCACGAGGAATGCTAAGATAACGGAATTCTTGACCTTAGTACAAGGGAGTATGACTGTAGCGGAGTATGGTGAGAAGTTCACTGACTTACTAGAATTTGCGCCAAGATTCTTCGATACTGAAGAACAGAAGGCAAGAAAGTTTGAAGCGGGATTAAGTGATAGAGTTCGGTACAGAATCACGCCGTTGGCTCTGCCTACGTACTCAGCAGTGCTGGATAGAGCTAAGATAGTAGAAAGGGAGTCGGATAACTACCGTAACCGACGGGAAGAAAAAGGCAAGGCGGTGGCTGAAAAGTCGGAAGGAAACAAGGGTGGTAGGGACCACAACAATAACAAGAGAAAAGCGGTGGATGACAGTCGAGATAAGGGCAGTCATGGGAATAAACACTCAAACAACGGCCATAGTGGAAATGGTCGGAACTTTAATGACAACAAGCGTGAGTGGAACAAGGGCAAGGGCCAAGGTTTCACCAGTTACGATAAATGTACTATTTGTGATGGAGCTCACAAGTCAGACGTTTGCTGGTATAAGGAGCGGCAGTGCTACAACTGCAAGAAGGTGGGACACCCAAAGTGGAAGTGCCCAGAAACTAAGAAGGATGAACCAGCTGCCGGAAATAAAGACAATGGAGGAGGAAACGGTGGAGGCCGTGGTAGGATGTACACTATGACCGCGAAAGCAGCTGGAGTTAATGCCGATCTTGTAGCAGGTACAATGCAATTAAATTTCCAATGATGTTTATGTGTTAGTAGATACAGGCGCCACTCATTCAGTAGTTAGTAATGTTGTGGCAAAGAAGTTAAAACTACACCCAGAGAATTTAGAGATACCTTTAGTAATAGATACACCTACTAAAGACGCTATCCCCATTACTACCTCTTATAGAAACTGTACTTTAGGGATAGGAGGCACGAATGTAAATATCGACCTCATTGAACTAGACATGTCTGAATTCGACATAATCCTGGGAATGGATTGGTTGGCTTTGCATCAAGCCAAAGTGGACTGTCAAGAGAAAATAATGACGTTCCTAGGAGAGGAAGGTAAAGAGTACAGATTTGTGGGTTCAAGGCCGAGGAAGAGGATAGGCTTAATCTCGGTGATGAAGGCCCGTAAAATGTTGAGAAAAGGATGTGTAGGATTTTTGGCACACATAGGTGAAACGGAAGAAAAAGAAGTAACTTTAGAGTCACTGGAAGTCGTGAATGAATTTCAAGACGTATTTCCTGAGGATTTACCTGGTATACCACCAGTGAGGGAAGTAGAGTTTTCCATTGACTTAGTACCAGAAACCACACCTATTTCGAGAGCACCGTACAGGATGGCTCCGACGGAGTTGCAAGAACTAAAGGAGCAGTTGCAAGAATTGTTAGACAAGGGATTGATTAGGCCGAGTGTGTCACCATGGGGTGCACCGGTACTATTTGTGAAGAAGAAAGATGGATCTATGAGACTGTGTATTGACTATAGAGAATTGAACAAAGTGACGGTTAGGAACCAATACCCTCTGCCGAGAATTGATGACTTGTTTGATCAATTGAGGGGAGCATGTTATTTTTCAAAGATTGATCTTAGATCCGGATACCATCAGCTGAGAGTCAAGGATGTGGATGTGGCGAAGACAGCGTTTAGGACAAGGTATGGGCATTATGAGTTTGTCGTGATGCCATTTGGGTTAACGAACGCACCAGCTGCATTCATGGAGTTGATGAATAGAATATTTCAAGAGTACTTAGACAAATGTGTGATAGTATTCATTGATGATATTTTGGTGTACTCAAGACAAGGAGGAACATGCTGAACATTTGAGGATAGTTCTAGAAATTTTGAGGAGACAGAAATTATATGCGAAATTTAAGAAATGTGAATTCTGGCTAGAGAAAGTAGCATTTTTGGGGCACGTAGTGTCGAAAGAAGGAATTTCTGTGGATCCGACGAAGGTAGAAGCAATAATGGATTGGGAAAGGCCTACTACGGTAACCGAAATAAGAAGTTTCTTGGGTTTAGCTGGTTACTACAGAAGGTTCGTAGAGGGATTTTCAAAGTTATCTGGGCCATTGACGAAGCTGACGCAGAAGGCAGCTAAGTTTGTTTGGTCAGAAGAATGTGAACGAAGTTTTCAAGAATTAAAGAATAGACTGGTATCTGCACCAGTATTGACACTACCGACAGGGACGGAAGGTTTTGTTATCTACAGTGATGCGTCGTTGAAAGGACTAGGCTGTGTACTGATGCAAAATGAGAAGGTGATAGCTTATGCATCTAGGCAGTTGAAAGTGCATGAAAGGAACTACCCGACCCATGATCTGGAATTAGCAGCAGTGGTGTTTGCATTGAAAATTTGGAGACATTATCTGTATGGCGTGAAATGCCAGATTTTTACGGATCACAAGAGCCTTAAGTATATCTTCACGTAGAAGGAATTGAATATGAGACAACGGAGGTGGTTAGAACTTCTCAAGGATTACGACTGTGAAATATTGTATCATCCTGGGAAAGCCAACAAGGTGGCAGATGCATTGAGTAGGAAGAATCACAGAAAGTTGGCGACGTTGATCTCTAAGGGGGTAAGCATATGGAAGGATGTCAAGGAGATGAACTTGATAGTAAAAGTAAACGGGTATTTGGCGCGACTGACGTTACAACCTGCATTGCTGGGCAGAATTAAAGAGGCACAAGAATTAGACGAGGAGAGAGAAACTCTAATCGGAAAAGGGCAAGCAAAAGATCTTCATATGGGCGAAGATGGAATTCTGAGATACCAAAAGAGAGTGTGGGTGCCAAGCAATGATGAGATCAAGAGAGAGATACTGAGAGAAGCTCATTGCTCGAAGTTCTCTGTACATCCGGGAAGTACTAAAATGTATAGGGATCTTAAAGAGTCATATTGGTGGAATAATATGAAGAATGACGTGGCAGAGTATGTGCATAAATGTCTGACGTGTCAACAAGTTAAGAGTGAACATCAGAAGCCAGCAGGGTTACTGCAATCATTACCAATTCCCGAATGGAAGTGGGAGAATATTGCTATGGATTTCGTAAGTGGCTTGCCAAAGACGGTAGGGAAGTATGATGACATATGGGTTATAGTAGATCGATTGACTAAGTCAGCACATTTTCTGGCAATCAAGAAGACTGATTCGTTGGAGAAGTTGGCCAAGTTGTACATCGACGAGATAGTAAGGTTACATGGAATCCCGGTCACAATTGTGTCTGATCGAGATGCTAGGTTCACTTCGAAGTTCTGGAACAGCCTACAAGCAGCATTGGGAACAGAGTTGACCATGAGTACGGCGTTTCACCCACAGACAGATGGGCAGTCGGAAAGGACTATCCAGACATTGGAAGACATGCTGAGGGCTACTTCGTTAGATTGGCCAAACGCATGGGACGAACACTTACCGTTAGTGGAATTCGCATACAACAACAGCTTTCACGCAAGCATTGGGATGGCCCCATATGAAGCGTTGTATGGGAGGAAGTGTAGATCACCGGCGTGTTGGGATGAAGTCGGTGAGAGGAAGTTAAGTGGACCGGAACTCGTACAAGTCACGGCGGATAAGGTACAACAGATTCGAAAGTGGCTACAGACTGCGCAAAGTAGGCAGAAATCTTACGCAGACAATAGAAGGCGAGAACTGGAATTTCAACCAGGGGATCGAGTATTCCTAAAGATATCGCCTGCGAAAGGAGTTATGCGTTTTGGTATCAAGGGAAAGTTAAGTCCACGATATGTTGGACCATTCGAAATTCTTGATAAGATCGGGGAAGTGGCTTACGATTGGCGTTACCGCCGGTATTAGCTGGAGTACATAATGTGTTCCATGTCTCCATGCTAAGGAAGTATATTCATGATCCGAGTCATGTGATAGAATACAAGCAGTTAAGAGTCCGGGCGGATTTGACGTACGATGAACGACCAATCAAGATCGTCGACAGAAAAGACGCGGTCATAAGAAAGCGTACGGTTCCCTATGTAAAAGTGCAATGGAGCAATCACTCAGAAAGAGAAGCAACATGGGAACAAGAAAGTGAAATGCGCGAATTGTACCCGGACATCTTCTCGGATTAAGAATTGCCAAAGTTTGAGGACAAACTTCTTTTAAGGGGGTAAGAATGTAATAACCGGAATTTTAAGTTATTTATTTATTTTATTTTCGGTTTTGCTAAATTAATTAAATGATAATTAGAGTTACAAAGTAATTGAAAGAAGTGGGCCCAAGGAATTTGCATTGGCCCAAAATTTTATTAGTAAACCCAACCCAATTAGGAATCAACCCAAGGTATAAATTAATGAGTTAGTCAACTTAGGAATTCCTTATTATCATAAACTCAAAAAAAAAAAAAAAGAAAAACAAACCCTAGTTCTATAGCAGCCGCCGGCCGAACCTAGAGAGGGAGAAGAAGAAAATTTCCGGCCATTGTTTTGGAGATACAATCCGATCATTCTCAAGGTAATGCTAAATCCTACTCTCCAAAATTTGTTTCGTTGAATTTGGATTAGTAAATCATAAGTTATGCATGAATTAAGAATACAAAGATTAGGGTTTTGCATGCTAGTGATGAATGATAAATTTTAAAAGGGTTAATGATGTTAATCTAAATACTATGAAAAAATATAGTAATCTTGATACTAGTTTATTTTAAGATTGATTTTATAATCTTGAATTGAATTGATTTATATTATGCAATGCTTGTGAATTGAACATATAAATCATTGAGGTTGAATTGGGTTTATCAAAAGAAGAAAAAAAATATGGATTTCCCCAAGAACAAGTTTCGGCCGAATGGCCCTAAGCCAAGGAAGAATTGATTTTTGTTGATTTAATTGACCCTCGTTAAGTGTATTGTAAATAATATTGATGTTTGGGAATTTAGAAAAATTTAAAGAACTAGAAAATTGATCAAATCAATGGATTTTGGATCATGCATGTTTCGGCAATGATGACCTAACTTGGGTGTTGATTCTTGATTGAAGATGTTAAGAATGGGGACGGAAAGTTAGTGTTTCCGTTAAGTTTCTAATGGAAAGAAAACAAAAATCGTTAAGGGGATTGTTGACAAGTTAGAAAAATTAACTTGAGAAAATAGAATAGTACTTGGAAGACCTTGAAAGTTAAAAAGTTAACGAGAAAGAAAAAGATTAGAAGTTTCAGTTAGTTCCTAACAGAAAAGGACTAAACTGAAAAGAATTAAAGTTAGAAGAAAGAAAAAAGGGAAACCTTGAAGTTAGAATGGCCTAAGTGATTAAAAAGAGAAACTTAGGGGACCTTATGAACGAAACCAAAGTCCAAGGACCTTTCTGTAATTAAAGGAAAGTCGAAGGACTGAATTGTAATTAATCCAAAGTGAAGGACCAATTTACAATTAAACTAAAGTTGAAGGACTAAATTACAATTAATCCAAAGTTGAAGGACTAAATTGTAATTGAACTAAAGTTGAAGGACTAAATTGCAATTAATCCAAAGTTGAAGGACCAAATTGCAATTAACCCAAAGTTGAGGGACTAAATTGTAATTAACCCAAAGTCAGAGGACTTAATTGCAATTGTATCAAAGTTAAAGGACTGACTAGTAAATCAAAGTCAGAAACTTAAATGTAAAGAAAGAAGTAACGAAGTAAAGAAGTTAGAACGCATCTCTCAGTTAACTAAGTAGAAATAGTTAACAATGTAGAGAGTACTAAAGTAAATTACTCCGTGCCTTGTAGATTTGCACAGAGAGGAGATTGCGAGGAAAAGCAATTCAGGTAAGGGATTACGTTCCTTACAGTATTTGAACTCCTGTTTATTGGAATTCGGTATTTCTTTCTAAAGTTAGCTATCAGTATGGCATGATAGTATTTGAATGAACTCTGCGTTATTGAACGTTCTTTGAAAGAATCTATACTTAGTGATGTCCCCATCGATCTACTAAGTATCGAAGTTTGAAACTTGTATCACATACTTGTACCATGGTATGTTCTAATTTTAACTTGTAAGTTAATCGCTTACTCGTTAAGGCATCTAATTTTAACTTGTAAGTTAATCGCTTACTCGTTAAGGCATCTAATTTTAACTTGTAAGTTAATCGCTTACTCGTTAAGGCATCCAATGTCCAGTTAGAAAAGACATTGACGGACAGTCCAGTTAGAAAAGACTCGTCCTTGAACTAGGGATTGCATGAGTGATCACATGCCTTCTCTCAGGAATTGTCTGATTACAAGGATGATTCTAGACCCCGAGCATATGTGTGTGGATACCATATATGTTACGACCCACACTATTGGCTGAAGAAGCTAGGTGTACAAATTGTACCTTTGGCATTGAGGTTATAATGTACGTTACCAAGGAATTGACGGAAACTTGAATGAATCCCTTTGGATTGTAGTGCCATAATCCTTTGAAAGTAAAATCTTGAAAGTAATATGACTGTATTGTTCTGCAGTCTTGAATCCAAAAGTAACTGAACCTATCTTTGCAAAAGTTATTCGAAGTATTCGTTCTGGTCGTCTCTCCTTAGTAACCGGAGAGGCCACGTATGAACTTACTGAGCATTCGTTCGCTCATCCCTTCTCTATAAATTTTGTTTCAGGGTTTAAGTAGAAGGACAAGTCAAGGAAAGCAGCCGTGGGAAGACGGTGGATTGCAGATTCTCAAGCTAGTAGTCTAAGTACGTTTAATTATTTGGATGTAAGTCAAAGTACATTGATGGTTAGGGTTATTACCTACCAAGACAAGTTAAGTTACGCTTCCGCTATTGTGTTGAATTTATGGTTAAATAAGGGGCAGTTGTGAACCCTAATTTGAAGTATTTATTATTGTTATTTATGGATATTTAATGCCATTAAATGCTCAGATATTATAAGAAAATTCGGGGTGTTACAACTAATGTTGTATTTTCCCTTAAAAAATGATGCAACTAAACATAGGGCAGGGAGTTGTTTGGGAGATATCAACTTATCAATAAGAAAGAAGAACATATAATAAAAGTCTTCATTACATTACACGACAACTAAATTAACATAGAATAAAACATGGGTTATGCAAAACAACAACAACAACAACAACACTTCTTGATAACACGCCTCATCTTGATGAAAACAAGCAACAATCTCACTCATACTCCCAATCTCGCTCTAAGTCCTTGAATTCATCCTTCATCATTCTCAACTTATTAGTAGACAAATGGTTTTTTCTTTTTTTTTTTTTTTTTTTTTCGCCATATTTGAAATGGCTAATGTTTGAGGCTAGCAACTTGTCGACGTAGCTTTTGCAGCTCCAATGTGAAAACCGCGCCACATTACTCCAGCTTCAACATCAAGAACGATAATACCAGTAGGGCAAATTGCACCTGCATTTATTTTCGTTGAGGAGAAATAATATCATATAATGATTTCGTGTAATATTATTCCTCATGGCAACATTAGTAGATGCTCCCTCCATCTCATATTAAAGAGTACAAATAATTTTTTTTAGTGTCTCATTGATAAGTCACATTACCTAAAATAGAAAGATTTTAATATTTTTTATATAGTGAGACCCACTTGTCATACTCACAACAATATTCACTAATTATTCTCAACCTTACATTCTCTTACATACTTTACTTTCCATCCTCAAAACACCCATTCACCCACTAATATTCTTGAATATAAGTGGTACTTCCTTAATTCCCGTGCATGCATACCCATTTTATGCCTCTTATTGTGGGAAAGAGGTGTAGAGTTTAATATCGCATAATGACTAAATATATAAACTTTAAAACATAAATCAACACCCCCGAGAAATTATTAAATATAGCAACAAACGTTTGTTCTTGGTACACAACAATAGTTACTTGCAAAAAGAATGATTTTGAAATTTTATTAATTTTACGAGATATGGGTATAATTGTATTTTGAAATTTAATTAGAATGCATCTTTTGGCTGGTCATTGTAGGGAGTATATCAAGTTAAATTCTTTCGTTTGCCAGAAGAGTAAATGATCAATATGAAAATAGTACTACAAAATTACAATTTAATGTAACATACTTGTCAATTTTGTTTCAAATAATTTAATTTTTGTTTCAAATATGGAACAAATATGTTATATTAAGTAGTAACTTTGTAGTACCTTCCATTGATCCAAAGAGGGGGATAAATAAAAAACCATATTTTTTTGAAAAAAATAGTTTAAAAAGTATTTTGTCGATAAAAGGTGTTTAAAAAGTAAGTGTTGTGAATATGAGGCAAGAGAAAGTGGGTAGGAAATAGTAAGTGAAAAGGTGTCGTATGACAAATGGTCCCACTAATAAACAAAATAATAACTTTCATATATCTTATGAAGTGGGATGGTGGAAGATAGTATTCCAGATTGTGGTAAGATAATTCCTTGCCTAAGTCTATCTACAGCAAGAAAAGAATGGCCGCTTTGTGACTTCCCATCCCCCACCCCCTCAAAAAGAAAAAAAAAAGTTAATTAAGAAGCTGATCGATAAAAATGTGTTCGTAAAATCAAGAACTGTAACAGTAGAACAATGAATTAGAAGAGATATTCCTTTTACATTTTGTTCCGTACGTTCCGGTTATAATTAATCAACTGTAAACCAAATCTTATAAATCTGTGTTAATAAAAATCAAGAACTGTAACAGTAGAACAATGAATTAGAAGAGAAATGCCTTTTACATTATGTTAGATATATTTCTATTATAATAAATCAATAAAAAGCAAAGTTGGGATGGTAGTGATGATGCTAACCTCTTAATATTCGATATACCAAGAACAACGACCTTTCTTCTACAGTTTATTTTGATAGATTTCCACCGCTCCCATATCACAAATTTACTACACAAGCCAAAGTTTAAGGGAAAAATGTTAGCAAAAGCACAATTCTCTAATCGACCAGAAACCATAATTGAAATGCATCAAAGGAAATCAATGAACAGAAAAAAAATACTTACAAGCAAGATTCTACATCCGCCAGGAAAAGAAATAAACAGGACATTTTTCAAGTTGGGAAACCCGAGACTTGAGTAAAATTGATTAGAATTCAGATGCTTGGATTCGCAGCAGATGAATTTTCTGACAAAGACGGCTTGTTATATTTTGTCTCTGAATTAGGTTTAGGATTAAGTTTAGTTATATATAGAGCTTATTTTTGACCTAGCAGACGTTTGGGCTCTGCATTTCATCTGGCCCAATATTGGTTTAAGGGCTCAATAATCATGAATTTTAAAATTCCCAAATTTTACCCTAATGTTTATTTATTTCCTCCTTTGACCTTCTCATAATTTCTTGACTATAAATAACCAAATAAAATAATTAATCCCAAACAAGTAAGTGAAAATCTCGTGAATTTTTTTTTTTTCTAGGTTCGCTTTAGTGTAGAAACTATTTTCAAAATGTGTAGTGGCATTTTTTCATATAAGTGATTTTTTTTGGAGACGTGCGGTGGCATTTTCTTAAATATTCGAAACTTAAAAAAACTCACTCGCAATTTTTGACACTATTAGTGGCACTTTTCAATATTATTACCGCATTTTTTAACATTAGGACTTGCACTATTTTAATCATTTTGAAAAGCCCTGTGTATGCTTAATGAACAACTTTGTTAAAGCTACCCTCTGGATTAGTTGTCTGATAATATAAGAGTAAAACCAAATGTACAGTGGAATATTAATAAAGAATAAATGTAAAAGACAAATTGTTAAGTGTGTGAATGTGTTGAAACAAGAAATGTACATAGGATTTTTAAAGTGGTTCAGAGGAAAACACTTCTCTTACGTCCACCCACACTGTATACAACAGTGAGATCAAGTCACTATAATCTTTCAAAGAGTTACAAGAATGGATAAGGCAAGTTCTTTTGAACTCCCTCTACTTAATTGATACTTCAATCAAGGTTGGTTCTTTCAAAGCTAATAAAAGAAAAAATAAATCACAATGGTGTACAGAGAAATGATGTGAACAAGTTGGTTTTAAGGGGTTGTGTTGAGAGGATTGCTTAGCTTGCAAAAGGTTGTAAGTGGTGTAATGTTTGGTCAAAAAGGGTACTAGACAACATGCCTGTGAGCTCATATATATAGGGGTAGCAATATAGCCGTTTGAGGTTGGGGAACAGAGAAGTAACTAAGGTACCAATGCTTTGACTGGATTTGTCAAAATTTTGAGGGATCATGTGCAGTGGAAACAACATATGAAATACAACCAAGAGCCATGGATCCGCTCATGTTGATTAAATTATTTACAAGATGAATACTAACCCTTGAAAATCAAATCAATGAACAACGGACTTTAGGTGTTGGCAAGCGAACACCCTCTACCGGTATCCACACGTCGAACGGACACAAAAACACCTTCTTTAATGATTGCTAGATCAAAGGCTTGATGAAGAAATAATTTATTCGTAGGAATTATTTTACTTCTTTGATTATTGAATTTTGATGATCATAGTCCTCAAAATTAATAATCCTCACTCTCTATATTTTATTGTTTCTCAAACAATATGTTATGATTTCTAAAAAATCAACAACTTAGTGTTTCAAACCCGGCTGCACACTTATATAGTAGGTTTTGACCTAATTCCTTTGGAATTCCTTCTCCAAGAAGAAAATAGAACAGTATGGCCTGGCCCATAAAGGCAGTTGCTCTAGGAGCCGTACTCCTCCTACGTAGCCGTACGGTCAACAATTCCTGATTCCCAAATTTTCAGCCTTTTTAAATCCGACCTTTTTTGTATAACCCATTAGGATTATAATATACTAAGTTGACAACGAGTCTGAACCATTTAGAATCCGTATGTCATAAGCGGACTCTTGCAAACCATTTTAACTACCCAATAGTATTTTGAAAGTCCAAAGTTATCTACAAACAAAATATATCACAATCCTTTTGTCACGCGATATCATATTGGACATAAGCCACGGTCTAAGTCAACTTACGTGTCCAATGCTTTTTCAATCCCGAGTAGATTGATATGAGCAAATGACATTGAACATATCAATTCTTTTTGGTATGGCCATACACTATCATCAATCCAACTCTCGAGTGGCACAGCAGATATCACTCTTGAGAAAGACCAACAAATCCCATCATGATATATCATTCTTCCCTACAAGATTCTGAATGTGCCAATCGTATCCTTTATAACAACTTGGTTAAGGGGGAAGCTTGAATACGTCAAACATAACGTTCATCATGTGGAAGATAATTGTAACGCCCCGAAATCTTAGATTTGATATGAACCATAGAATTCGACACGTCACTACTACTTAAAGATGGGTAAAATTTAAAACTAATATACAACTACACTCCTTTAACGGATTAGGAGTTACACTACTAAGGATGGTTCAACACTTGACCACCTCGAACCACTTTACATAACAAAAAAAAAAACTAACTTCTACACTTCTATTACTCGGCCTACAAGCCGGTAAACAAAAGGAGACAACTTAATTACATATGTACAACTGTACCCCAAAAATTCTGAGTTTAACATACTCAGTCTAACCAACGTCCTCACAAAATAAAAGGATAACAACCTACCCAAAAGGAATCTCCCTTCTCACAAGCTGATTACTACGATCCTTACCTCGAGCTATCGTTAGCCTTCTGAGAATCTAAGGAAAACAAAGAAACAATAAACGGGGTGAGATAAAATCTCAGTAAGTTACTACTATCATAGCTATAAAAATGAAGCATGGAAGCAGTCATTAACAACATGTATATCAAGTAGCACATCACATGAGTAGCTACTCCTACTCATAACACAACACATAAAGATACGCACATTACAAAAGATATTTCTTTCTCCTTATTACTCCCTACACATTCATAACGCTGATGTCGATCTTCATGTTGAAGGCCGCTTCACTTTATCAAAGGAGACCCGTTACCCAGTATCTCAACCCAAGAACCAAGAACAAAAGAGCTATTCAATCATTGTGCTTATTGCTCCAATCATTGATAAAGCTAGACCCCTACTGTGATCAATAGTAGGAGCAGTCGGTCACAGATGCATAGATTCACGGTTATTACGTAGCCCCAGCTCCCATAATAAACGCGAACCTATACACCCCCGAAACACATAAACCAGCTGGACTCACAACCAAGTACACAAATAATATTTACTTGACATTAAGAAACTAGTACTAGGCCCAAAGTAAGGGACTAGACCATCTACCATGTTCATCACTAAAGCATAATTGTATCAAATGATTAAGTCCACTTATAACATATTTAGTAGGTATCATTTACCAATTCACCTTCTAGTAATCATGAAGAGTTTAAACAATCATTTACTTATCCATATAGGTTCCCATAACACATACAAGGTATTCTCTCTCAATTCCCAACACTTAGGAAGGAAAAGAACTCAATTAAGGATAAAACAGGGGAGGTGCGCACGCCTCCCTGCCAAGGGTGCACGCGCCTCCTTAAGTCAGCAATGAGACCTTGCCAAAACCAGCTAAGGGTGCGCGCGCCCTCCCACCATGGGTGCGTGCGCTTCCAAACTACTGAAGCTATGGATTTCTACACTTTAGAGGGTGCGCGCGCCTCATCCTATAGGGTGCGCACGCCTCCCACAAAACCCCAAAAATTCAGACTTCAGATAGAGGGTGCGTGCGCCTCCTTTTAGAGGGTGCGCGTGCCTCCTGGTCGAAATTCAGAATACCAACATTCAGTTCCTGGGTTTTTCTTGCCCAAAACTCTTTTTTTTCCCCAACCATACAGCCCCAGAAATCCTACTATTACTTTACACTTGAACTAAACTTAGTTTGGGTGTCTAACACACCAATACCCACTATACAACACTCCTTATACCAACAGCAACTCAGAACATGAAATTCAATGACCCAAAACCTAAAATTTTCTTATTTCAAATAGCTTCATGAAACTAAGGAAAATTCATAAATTCACCATATATAACCTCATATGACTCAAGAATGACTAATTTCAACCTTAAATACGGAATTTAGTAACTTACCTATTCCAGAAAAGTATCAAGAAAACGGAAATTGAATCGGTAGAAATACTCTATTCAATGCCCTGAACAATCATATATATTTAGAATTTGAAATAGAGTAATAAATGAATTTAGGGGAATTTATACAAAAAAATTTCTTACCTTTTCTTTTTCCCAAGCAAGAACAATGGATGCATGGCTTTTTAGTGTGTGTGTGTGTGCTGAGCAAGGAGATGGAGATAAAATCTCCCTCAACTTGCAACTTTACACTCGGACCCCCTCAAATTTCATTTTAAGCAACTAAGTCCAATAATTCTACATAAGCCTATAAGTCACACTAGTTCATTAATGCAACTTAACAAAGTTCTACTAACACATAAACTAACATATATTCCCAAATAATAGATGCAAGCCATAAAATCTTATCTATAATATCAAATTCACACATAAATCACATAATAGATTTAAATCATATAATATGAAAAATATGAAAATAAAATTGGGTGGGGCGTTACATCCTCCCCACCTTAAAACAAAATTCGTCCGCGATTTTTTTTTTTTTTTTTTTATCTACATAATCACATTACTTACCAAAGTTATCAAATAGACTCGGGTATTTCTCTCACATTTCATGCTCGGTTTCCCAAGTAGCTTCTTCGATCTCGTGGTTTCTCCACAACACTTTCACAAGGGGAATCCGCTTGGTACGCAAGACTTGTTCCTTCCAATCAAGTATCTCTACTGGTAATTCCTCGTAGGACAAATCGGGTTGGAATTCCATAGGTTCATACTCGAGAACATGAGATTCGTCCGCAATATACTTACGAAGAGTAGAGACATGAAACACATTATGTACCCCCGGATAATGATGGCGGTAAAGCAAGTCTATAGGCTAAATTCCCAATCCGCTCAAGTATTTCAAATGGTCCTATATACCGAGGAGTCAACTTCCCTTTCTTCCCAAATCGTTTCACACCTTTCTGTGGCGATACTTTCAAGAACACGAAATCCCCAACTTGGAATTCAAGATCTCTTCTTCTGTTATCAGCATAACTCTTTTGACTGCTTTGAGCTGTCCTCAATCTATCCCGAATCAATCTCACACTTTCCACCGACTGTTGAACCATCTCGGGTCCCAAAAGCCTTGCTTCCCCGACCTCATCCCAACATATAGGCGATCTACATTTACGACCATACAATGCTTCGTAGGGGGCCATCTCAATACTAGACTGGTAGCTGTTATTATAAGCAAATTCCACTAATGGTAAGTGAACATCCCAACTACCTTTGAAGTCAACAGCACAAGCTCGTAACATATCCTCAAGAATCCGTACTAACCTTTCCGACTGCCCATCTGACTGTGGGTGAAATGCCGTGCTGAAATTCAACTTAGTACCCATTGCCCCTTGAAGAGCTTACCAAAATCGGGATGTAAACCGAGGATCTCTATCGGATACTATACTTACCGTAACCCCGTGAAGCCGGACTATCTCTTGAACATATAAAGAAGCCACCTGAGTCAAAGAATACCCCATAGAAATAGGTAAGAAATGAGCCGACTTGGTTAACCGGTCTACTATAACCCAAACTGCTTTATAACCCTTTCGCGTACGCGGTAAACCGGTTACAAAATCCATAGTGATGTGTTCCCACTTCCATTCAGGAATCTCTAAAGGTTGTAACAAACCCGCAGGACGTTGATGTTCCGCTTTCACCTGTTGACATGTTAGGCATTTAGACACATAATCCGCAATCTCTCGTTTCATACCGTTCCACCAGAAATGCTTCTTCACATCTTGATACATTTTGTACTTCCCGGATGTATGGTATACTTGGTTTTATGAGCCTCCTCTAATACTCGCAATTTAATTTCACTATCAGCTGGAATACAAACCTTACCACGAAAAGTAAGAATCTCATCATTATTAAAAGCAAAGTCGGGTTGTTTACCTTCTTTCATTCCATCCACAATCTTCTGTAATTCAGGATCAATCCTTTGAGCTTCTTTAATCTGTTGAAGGAGAACAGATGTAGCCTTCATATTCACAGAACTCAAGCCATGACTCGACTCATAAGGATTCCAGTCTCGTAAATCTTCTAGCAATTTCCACTCTCGTGCCATCAAATGCGCAACATAGGTGTTTCTACTCAAAGCATCTGCCACCACATTAGCTTTTCCCGGGTGATACAAAATTGTGCAATCATGATCCTTCAACTTTTCCATCCACCTACGTTGTCTCATGTTAAGTTCCTTCTGAGAAAATAAATACTTCAAGCTCTTATGATCTGTAAACACTTCAAATCGAGTCCTATATAAATAATGCCTCCATTTGTGTAACGCAAATATAATCGCAGCCAACTCTAAGTCATGAGTAGGATAATTCACTTCATAAGGAGTTAATTTTCTCGAGGCATAAGCAATTACCTTACCATTTTGCATTAACACACAACCCAACCCTTCTTTAGAAGCATCCGTGTAAACAACAAAATTATCTGACCCATTGGGTAAAGCCAATACCGGAGCCACTGCCAGTCTTCTTTTCAATTCCTGAAAACTCGTTTCACATTGGTCATTCCATTCGAAAGCTATAGATTTTCGAGTCAAACTAGTAATTGGTGTAGGAATTTTTGAAAATCCTTCAATAAACCTTCGATAATAACTTGCCAATCCCAGAAAACTACGTACCTCAGTGACTGTAGTTGGTCTCTTCCATTTAACTATGGCTTCTATTTTTGAAGGATCAACGGAAATACCGGCCTCTGACACCACGTGTCCCAAGAAATAAACTTCTTCTAACCAGAAGGCACACTTACTGAATTTGGCATACAATTGCTTGTCTCGAAGAATACCCAATACCATCCTCAAATGTTGCTCGTGCTCAGCCTTTGATTTAGAGTAGACTAAGATATCATCTATAAAAACCACCACAAAACAGTCTAGATAGGGTTTGAAAACCCGGTTCATCAAATCCATAAATACCGCAGGAGCATTCGTTAACCCAAATGGCATAACCACAAACTCATAATGTCCATACCTGGTACGTAAGGCTATCTTTGGTATATCTTCTTCTCGGACTTTCAATTGATGATATCCGCTTCTTAAATCAAACTTCGAATAAACCACGGACCCTTGAAGTTGATCAAACAGGTCGTCAATGTGAGGTAGCGGATACTTGTTTTTAATTATTACCTGATTAAGCTCTCGGTAGTCAATACATAACCGCAGAGTACCATCCTTCTTCTTCACAAATAATACTGGTGCACCCCAAGGAGACACACTAGGCCGGATAAACCCTTTCTCCAGTAACTCCTCGAGTTGCTTCTTCAATTCTCTTAACTCAGCGGGAGCCATTCTATATGGAGCTTTAGATATCGGTGCGGTACCTGGTAACAACTCAATACAAAATTCAAGTTCCCGGTCCGGCGGCATACTATATTCAGTAGAAAACACATCCGGAAACTCAGACACCACAGAAATATCTTCCAGCTTTGCTACAGATATATTCTTGTCAATCACACAAGCAAGATACCCGGTGCAACCCCGAGACAACAACTTCCTAGCCCTCAAAGCAGATATAACATGAAAACTACACATAGGTCTATCGCCTTTAAAAATAAATTCAGGCAAACTTGGCACAGAAAAAGTAACCACCTTTTGATGACAATCAACAGAGGCATAATCCATATAAAGCCAGTCCATACCAAGTATCACATCAAAATCTTTTATGGGCAACACTACTAAGTCAGCTTGTAGGGTATGGTTACTCATAAGCACATCACAATTCTTATATACTTCTGTAGCTAACATGTAATCTCCCATTGGAGAGGATACTTCTAACACATAAGGCATAGCATCAGGAGCAAAAGGTAAATGAGACACAAAATGCGATGCCACATAAGAATGAGATGATCCTGGATCTATAAGAACTCGCGCTCGCGTACTAAAAAAAAAAATAATACCTCCTATCACTGCCGTCGACTCAGCCACCCTGTGCTGATCAATAGCAAACACTCGACCCTGAACTTTAGGCCGACCCCCACTATCACGCTTACTACCCGAGGCCTGCTGCCCGGTACCTCCTCCTGAAGTTCCCCTACTCTTAGTGCAATCCCTTTTGAAATGTCCACTTTCACCACAATTTAAGCATTTTCCTTGCTTCAACCAACAACGGTCTTCAGCATGGCCCTCCTTGGAACAATACTTGCAAGTCCACTTCGAACCCGAAACATTCGGTTTTGAACCCACTGACACACTTCCCATACTTTCAGGTTGACGCTGAGGTCGTCCCCCTGATCGATTGTATCCACCTCTTCTATTCCCTGAGCTCTGAGCTTTATCTGGAATCCGTACTGATGGTTGACCTCCCGTGACAACTCCCGGTTTAACCTTATGTTCATTAATGTCATTCTCAATTGCATAAGCCTTTTCAACTGCCTGACGCTAACTAGTGAGTTGCAAGGAAAAAAGTTGCTTCCTATATTCCGTATTT
Organism: Campanula takesimana; assembly: GCA_026119855.1. Lineage (NCBI taxonomy): Eukaryota > Viridiplantae > Streptophyta > Magnoliopsida > Asterales > Campanulaceae > Campanula > Campanula takesimana. The sequence continues at coordinate 154,823 of JAOWBW010000040.1, forward strand.
AATCCCTTCACGAACCGTTGGGCCTTCTTTATTTCATTTGGGATCAAATGGCTACAATACCTTGCTAGCTTGGTGAACTCAGAAGAGTATTGTCCCACCATCATACTTCCTTGCACTAAATTCAGAAATTCCATCTCTCTTCGGTCTTGGACAACTGAGGGAATGAACTGTGAGTTGAACTCCTTGAGGAAATCCTCCCAAGTGTGTTGTACATCTTTCTCCTGATCCAGCTCTGGCATAACACCTTCCACCAGTGCTCCGCCGCTTTTTCAAGTTTAAAAGTTGCAAAGGTTACCTTTTCTTTGTCTTCACATTTCAAAGCGGTGAATATCTTCTCAATACTTTCAATCCATTCTTCAGCTTTTACTGCATCGGGTTCTCCATCAAAGCTACGAGGTTGCATTTTCAGAAACTTGGTAAGGCGGTTTGTATAACCCCTGTCCTCAGCTCCCGATTATGCGTGCCCAGGATTATTCTGTCCCTGCTGATTGGAGACCATTTGAGCTAGTAACTGAAACATTTGCTTGTAATCCACATTATGATCATTACCCATTTCCACAGACGGAGTTTCAGATCCCTCATTTCCCTGAGTACTACTACCAATATCCTCCGATTGACTCATCTCCACCCTACACACAAACACTCGATGTTAATAAACAACCCAAAAACCAACCCACCTAGGCCATAGACCCTATCCAGGCTTAGAGCTACCATAGCTCTGATACCAACTGTAACGCCACGAAATCTTAGATTTGATATGAACCATAGAATTCGACACGTCACTACTACTTAAAGACGGGTAAAATTTAAAACTAATATACAACTACACTCCTTTAACGGATTAGGAGTTACACTACTAAGGATGGTTCAACACTTGACCACCTCGAACCACTTTACATACCAAAAAAAAACTAACTTCTACACTTCTATTACTCGGCCTACAAGCCGGTAAACAAAAGGAGACAACTTAATTACATATGTACAACTGTACCCCAAAAATTATGAGTTTAACATACTCAGTCTAACCAACGTCCTCACAAAATAAAAGGATAACAACCTACCCAAAAGGAATCTCCCTTCTCACAAGCTGATTACTACGATCCTCACCTCGAGCTATCGTTAGCCTTCTGAGAATCTAAGGAAAACAAAGAAACAATAAACGGGGTGAGATAAAATCTCAGTAAGTTACTACTATCATAGCATGATATGCATACATATAAAAATGAAGCATGGAAGCAGTCATTAACAACATGTATATCAAGTAGCACATCACATGAGTAGCTACTCCTACTCATAACACAACACATAAAGATACGCACATTACAAAAGATATTTCTTTCTCCTTATTACTCCCTACACATTCATAACGCTGATGTCGATCTTCATGTTGAAGGCCGCTTCACTTTATCAAAGGAGACCCGTTACCCAGTATCTCAACCCAAGAACCAAGAACAAAATAGCTATTCAATCATTGTGCTTATTGCTCCAATCATTGATAAAGCTAGACCCCTACTGTGATCAATAGTAGGAGCAGTCGGTCACAAATGCATAGATTCACGGTTATTACGTAGCCCCAGCTCCCATAATAAACGCGAACCTATACACCCCCGAAACACATAAACCAGCTGGACTCACAACCAAGTACACAAGTAATATTTACTTGACATTAAGAAACTAGTACTAGGCCCAAAGTAAGGGACTAGACCATCTACCATGTTCATCACTTAAGCATAATTGTATCAAATGATTAAGTCCACTTATAACATATTTAGTAGGTATCATTTACCAATTCACCTTCTAGTAATCACGAAGAGTTTAAACAATCATTTACTTATCCATATAGGTTCCCATAACACATACAAGGTATTCTCTCTCAATTCCCAACACTTAGGAAGGGAAAGAACTCAATTAAGGATAAAACAGGGGAGGTGCGCACGCCTCCCTGCCAAGGGTGCGCGCGCCTCCTTAAGTCAGCAATGAGACCTTGCCAAAACCAGCTAAGGGTGCGCGCGCCCTCCCACCATGGGTGCGTGCGCTTCCAAACTACTGAAGCTATGGATTTCTACACTTTAGAGGGTGCGCGCGCCTCATTCTATAGGGTGTGCGCACGCCTCCCACAAAACCCCAAAAATTCAGACTTCAGATAGAGGGTGCGTGCGCCTCCTTTTAGAGGGTGCGCGCGCCTCCTGGTCGAAATTCAGAATACCAACATTCTGTTCCTGGGTTTTTCTTGCCCAAAACTCATTTTTTTTTCCCAACCATACAACCCCAGAAATCCTACTATTACTTTACACTTGAACTGAACTTAGTTTGGGTGTCTAACACACCAATACCCACTATACAACACTCCTTATACCAACAGCAACTCAGAACATGAAATTCAATGACCCAAAACCTAAAATTTACTTATTTCAAATAGCTTCATGAAACTAAGGAAAATTCATAAATTCACCATATATAACCTCATATGACTCAAGAATGACTAATTTCAACCTTAAATTGGGAATTTAGTAACTTACCTATTCCAGAAAAGTATCAAGAAAACGGAAATTGAATCGGTAGAAATACTCTATTCAATGCCCTGAACAATTATATATATTTAGAATTTGAAATAGAGTAATAAATGAATTTAGGGGAATTTATACAAAAATTTTTCTTACCTTTTCTTTTTCCCGAGCAAGAACAATGGAGGAATGGCTTTTTAGTGTGTGTGTGTGTGCTGAGCAAGGAGATGGAGATAAAATCTCCCTCAACTTGCAACTTTACACTTGGACCCCCTCAAATTTCATTTTGAGCAACTAAGTCCAATAATTCTACATAAGCCTATAAGTCACACTAGTTCATTAATGCAACTTAACAAAGTTCTACTAACACATAAACTAACATATATTCCCAAATAATAGATGCAAGCCATAAAATCTTATCTATCATATCAAATTCACACATAAATCACATAATAGATTTAAATCATATAATATGAAAAATATGAAAATAAAATTGGGTGAGGCGTTACAATAATGATAATCTCAGGTCTAAGGATTCAAATGGTATGACTATTATGAGATTTAATTATGACATTTGACAATGATATAAATCTCATAACTGGTCTATTCAGTGCTTGTTCTCTAACGAGTACCCACAAGTTTAATCCGCATCCTATGCACCATAATCATCATATGATTATCCATTAAACACATGCTTGCTCTACATAAGTGCTAGGGATGATGATTATTATAAAAACATGCAAAAGATATAATAATCAGGTTTTTTATATCTATGACAATGAAGCTATGATGTAACGTGTAGGCCTTTCTCAAGGGCCTAAGGCATAATCACCAACAATCTCCCACTTATACTAGGCTCAATCAATGTGTATCGAATACCCATTGAGCTAGTTATGATCTCCATCATTATTGCAAGCGAGCTGATGTAAGATGATTATCCTTATTATCATCATTTGGTATTTTGCATATTTTCACATCTCTCATCTTTGACAACTTCTCGAATAAGAAAGAAATGTCTGATCATAATGAAGATTTATTAGATTAGTGATACTAGAAACAATTTCTGGTTTACTAATTAGTCTCTTGATCCAAAAAACTTTCTAGTTTCATCTCATGCTACTAGATACTCAACCTTTTGTAGAATAGTGATTGTGTATTAGAACTCTTCTAACACAAATATTAAACGTAAACATTTATTATACTGTGATATATATCTTTGTTGGTTAGGAAGATTGCATCTATGTACTATTACGAGATCATCTTTCATTATATCAAAGATCAAGAATGCATCATTTAGTTCTTCTCAAGTACATAATGATGTTTCTTGTCTAGTGACTTTCACTAGAACCTGATTGGTGTTTTCTCATAATACTTATAGTATATGGGACATCTGGTGTTAGTACAAACATGGTTTTCATGATAGATCCATCTGCTGAAGCATATGGAATCCTAATCATGGTCCTTGCTTATTGACTGAATACGGACAATGAGTCTTGCAAAGAGTAATCCTATGAGACAGTTTGCAAGTAACCTCTCTAAGAGTCTTGCATAGTAAACTTTTTATTATCTTGTCTATGTTAGCACTTTAACTTTGACCAATCAACCTTTCAGATATATCTTCATAAATCTAAATTCCAAAGATATAAGCGGCTTGCCCAAGTCCTTCATTGAGAAACTCTTTCAAAATAAATTATATGTCAACCACATATATTAGACTAGGAATTATGTTACGCTCCCTTCGTAATTAATTGTAGTCACAAGTTTCATCTTCGATAAATTCAAACACTTTGAATACTACATCAAAATGAAAATTCCACTGCAAGAGGTTTGCTTCAATCCATCTCATGGATTTTTGCAACTTCCATATTTTATTAGAATTTTATGGATTAACAACACTTTTAGGTTGTATCAAATACATCCTAAAGTATTTTCCTGATAAGGAATACTGTTTTAACATCCATTTTTCATATTTCATAATCGCAATATGAGGTCATGGCAATCAGAATTCTAATATTCTTAAGCATGACTATAGGTGACAACGCTTCATCATAATATGAATTAACTTTACTAAATTGGTCTTGCTTAGTAAGGATGCACCTTACGATCCATGCCTGTTTCCTCCAAGAAAACTTACTTTCCACCTTATTTTTTTAGGCCTTCGGGTAGAATAATCAAGTTCCAAAATTGATTATCATACATGGATTGAATTTTAGATTTCATGACTCCAAGTCATTGATTAAAATTCGAAGCGAACATTGCATCTTGATAGGTAGTAGGTCAATCATTCTAAATGATATCTTCCATATTACATTCTTTTACGAGAAATCATCATATATGCAAATAACTTGTGTATACTTGAACGAATTTCCACAAATCCTTGTGAAACTTTGTTCAACTTCCATTTTAGGTTCTATGTCATTTTCTGGGTCTTGAACTATTTGAGATACATTTTACTCTCACTAGTTCTTTAGGGATAAACGATTCATCTAGTAAGTACTGTTTTGAGTAGCAAAAGATGCATGCTATAGCCTCCTTCAAGATCAGAAGTTGTGTATACTTGAACGAATTTCTACAACTACTTGTGAAACTTTATATTAGTAGGTACTAAATTCTATTTAGGTTCTATGTCATTTCAACTAATTAAATATTCTTAAGTTTATGAAACATAGAGGATAATTTTTTTTTAACCATATTCACAAAGAAATTAAATAAAAAGTAAATTTGGTAAGTAAATGATGCATGACTATAGCCCCCTTCAAGATCAGAAGTTGTGTTGTTTTTTTGAGAAAAATGTATACTTTACATTTGTGCTATACATAATTTTCTGAAAAGATTGCACTTGATCAACTTAATGAGGATATGTATGCTCCACATGAATGAAGGAGGAATCGGATGGTGATAAAGATTTTTATATTTACTAATATAAAAATTATTTAAGCAATTAGTTCTTTTTCTAATATAACCAGAAATTTAACATTAATTACATTAAATAAATTGTAATTATCAAATCAAATCTTATCGTAAATTTAAACTTAAATTATAATTCTTCTAAACTTTACTATGACAATATCGATCATAAATTTAACAGAATCTCATGAAAAAAGAGGCATTTGATTCCCCCATATTGGTGGTAATCTTAATCACAAATATTATACTCACCCGTGACTCTTAAATTTCACATGAAATGCAAGTGCTCTACCTTTCGAGTACAATCAGTAACAAGTGGTCAATTTATTATTAGATCAAAAGTATTCGGTAGTACTACCTCCATATCAAGATATCAAGATGAATGTTTTTTTTCTTCAAAATTACTCTTTATTAAAACTAAATATATACTCCCTCCGTCCCAGATCAAATGGTACAGTTTGACTTTTTTTGTCAACTTAGTCAATCTTTAACCAAAATTTCATAAATATCTAGATATCTCTATACAATTCTAAAAATTGTTAATGATAGTATTTCTAATAGTGAAACAATAACAATTTCTTAAATCTCATAATATATTCATAAAATTATGGTAAAAAATAGACTTTGTTGACCAAAAAAGTCAAACTTTGCCCTTTGGTATGAGACAAAGGGAGTATTTTTTTATTCTTTCTGAGACGGAAATAGTTGAATAAACCATCTATATTAAAAAATTTATCATTCACTCATTGTCTTGCTTTGTTTATGATTGGACTTTCAAAATTGTTTCGTTCCTTCAATATTTATGCTCACTACATTTTGGCTAATAATCATCAGTTACACCTAAGCATATTTAGTAGAAATCCTTTTTCGAGTCACTCATGTTATGGTGGTTACCCTAATCAGTTGTGTAATACTCCAACTATTTCGGAAAATTAGTCTCTCTTTTTATGTTGTTGCTAATAGTTTAGGCTACTTTTAATTATGCTAAGAAAAATTTATAAGTTGTTATTTATACACCATTGTAAATACTATCAATACCAATTTTTAGATTCTCACTAATATAATTAAAAATGGCTTAAATTATTGCTCAAAGTTCATTCATAGCAATAAATAAAAAAGAAGAACTAACTTTTTGGGACATAGGGAGTATAGTTTAAATAAGTTGTAGTTAGGAAGCTTACACAGTGGCTTATGACAAAAGTTTTCAATTTGTTTTTTTTTTCTAAGGAAATAATTAGCAAAATGATACACTCCCTCCGTCCCACCTCACTTGACACACATGAGGTGGGCACAAGAATTAAGGAGAATGAATAAAATAAGAAAAATGTGTGGTATAAAATGAAGAGAGAGAATGAGTGGGGTAAATAATATTGTTGGTTGAATAAATTAAGTGGTGGAAAATGAAAAGAGAGAATGAGTGGTGGGGTGGAGTGAATATAAAATTATAATAAGTATGCTATTTTGGGAAGTGTCAAGTGAGCTGGGACAGCCCAAAATGAAAATAAGTGTCAAGCGAGCTGGGACGGAGGAGGGAGTATTCATTTTTTGGTGGTGGTGAAAAACCATTCTCGCAGCATACAATTTTGTGATAATAATGACTATTAAAAGGGAGATATTGAGATGAATGAGATTATGGGAGTGTAGGAGATAAGGTAAGGATTTTGGGGATGGTTTTTGGTGGGAGAGGCGAGGCGGTTGAGGTGGTAGTTTAAAATTTTATGTTTATATATAATAATTTGATAATTTTTATTCTAAGCCACAAAATTGCATGCTATGATTGAAAAGTTAATACTTTGGTTAAATTTTGATTAATGTAACATATTTTTATTTTTATTTTTATTTTGGGGGTGGGGCTTTGGTTGGGGGGGGGGAGGGGGAGAAAGGTATATTCCCTTAATATGCTACAATGAAGTAAATTTTCAAATAAGAGCACAAAAAGCATATTAGAGTGGTAGATGTTCTCTATGCTATCTAAGACAGATGAAAGAATTGTGCATTAGTTTACGGTTGCCAGATTTGTCTTCGTACTTATTATGATAAGTTATAGTTGTTTAATTATATAAAAAGTTAATACAATAAAAATATTACTCTCTTTGAAATTTCAAACAAAACTAGTAGGTAACCCGTTTGCACGGGAAACTTATTTATTATTTATTTTGTAATTTTTTTGTTTTTATTTAATAAAGTTATATAATAATTTTTGTAATATAACTATATAGTATATGAATTAAAACGTTTGCTTAAAAATTAGGAGAATTGTTTTAATTTTTATTTTGTTGTAAATAATTTTTATTTATTATGATAATTAAAATTTTAATATAAAGATGAGTTATTATTGTTATGAAGTAACTTTAAGTTTTATAGACGTTTGATTGAATAATATTAGCTATTATATAATAAATAATTTCATAATGTATACACATTATAATTAGTAAATATAAAAGTTTATTATGTACATATAATGTGTTAGTAAAATAATAATTTTACTATATCTTAAAAAATATTTTTTCTTCTCAAAAACAAACTTATACTATTAATAGTAATAATTAATTTATATAATAACCACAAACTTTTCTAATTAATTAATACTTTAATTATAATTATTAACATATATAATATCTATTATGATTAATTATTAATATTAAAAGTAAAAATTAACATATATAGTAACTATTATGATTAATTAATACTCTCTCTGTTCTAGAATAAGAGTCTTACCTTATTTGCGGACACTTATTAAATAAGCAATAGAAAATGGGTAAACATTGCAAGTGGGTTGAGTGTATAATTGTCCAAAACACTACTCATAGTGTAAGTAAACAAAAAGTAAGTAAGTTTGGTCTTTTTATAATTATAGAAGCATTAGAAGGATAAAATTGTCCAAATCACTATTCATTCTTTCCGATCATTTGTCATTTTGGGAAAGAGACTCTTACTCCGGGACGTACCAAAATAGAAAGTAAGACTCTTATTCTCGGAATAAGTGAGTACTTTTTAACATATATTGTATAATGCTTAACTAATACTATTATGATAACTAAAACTATTAATAGTAATTTTTAATTTATTTATTAATTAATTATAATAGTTAATTGTAAATATTGACTACAATAACAAATAATCCCTCTGTCCGATTTAAGGTTCTTACTTTCTTTTTTAGTTTGTCCCAATTTAAAGTTCTTACTTTACTTTATTACCTAAAATGGCAACTGAGACCCATTTGTTATTCTCACAACAAAAACTCACTACCTACTTTCTTTCTCTTACTTTACTTTTCATACTCACAACATTTATTTTTTCTTAATCTGCGTGTAAAGTCAAAATAGTAATCTTATAGTGGGACGGAGGGAGTAACTATTAATATATAGTTAACTTTTATTTGCTTAATACCATTAGCTAATAATATTAGTTACTACATAATGTAACTATTATAATAGCTATTACTAATAATAGTAATAGTTAATTAATAGTTAACTATAATAGTAACTATTACTAATAAAAGTAATAGTTAACTATAATGGTTAACTATTATAGTTAACTATTACTAATAATAGTAATAGTTACAAATAGTTAACTATTATAGTTACCCTTTATAGTAACTATTATTATTAGCTAATAGTATTAGCTAATGAAAAGAAAATGAAAAGTCACTTATTTATTAGTATATTGTAGACGTGGCTTCTCCAAATGCAAGCTTTCTCGATTGTTTGTCCACATGTCAATACCATAGCTCTTTTGGCCAACTTTAATATATATATATATATATATATATATATATATATATATGTGTGTGTGTGTGTGTGTGTGTGTGTGTTAGAAACAAGCAAAATAATGTGGGGGTGGGGGCGAAGGTATGCAGCCTTGATATAAATTAAAAAGAACTAACTCTCTTGAAAGATGGGCGCGACATGAATCTTAACATGGGCAAGCTTTGTAGCTTAAAATATTATTAGTGATCAAGTCCAATGGCTTCCACACAACAGTGATAGGATTTTCTCCTTCTGTTTTTGCACTTGAAAAATTTTATTTGGCTTTCAGTTGTATAGGATAAAACAATAGTCGGGATAGATAACTTTTTGACAATATACACACTAATAATATTATTTTTTTGTTCTTTAAAATGAGATGGGTGTAAGTTTTGGCTTCGAGTTAGAAGGATCCATATTGCCTTAAAACCATGATTATTATAACATGTTGTTTTTTTTAAAGCAAATAACACATAATTGCATTAATAAAAATTAAGAAGACGACGTTCCAAAAATGACGGAGGCTCGTCCATAATGTAATAATTGCAATTAAGATTTACACATAAATTGCCTAGCACATCTCGAATTATGATAGCCAACCCCGAACCAAATCTCCAATGAATGTCCTTGGGAACCATAACCTGTGATGCCCAAATGCTTCTCCAAGTAAAACTTGGACACGGATCAACACTGGCCTTTAGTAAAACTCTGAAAGAACCTGCACCACTTATGCACATAAATAGGTAGACAGTTAGTTCACAAGAGGTCGACTATCTTAGCAGGACAGGTCGACTATCTTGAGGTGCAGTGTGTGATTGTTGAGTTATGCAGTGGAATAATATATAAATAAATAGAAGAATTAAATGAGTAAATAGAATGTGATTAGTGTATTATTAAGTTTGAGTAAAAGAGACACAAACACAATGATGTAACGTGGTTCAGAGTTTAGCAACTCTCCTACATCCACGCTTCACTGTCCTCAACAGTGAAGAAACAATCCACTATAATCCTTCGTCAAGTAATTACAATAAATTGCATGGAAAATTCCCTCAGAACTTTCCAGCCTAATTAGCCTCACTAACTAAGCTTTGTACTTGTTGCAAAGTACAGAAAAAGAAAAGAAAAAGGTTCACAAATGTGAGGGTTTTGGTGATCTCTAATATGGCTCTTATGTAGCTATGTGAGATATATTTTAGGTTATCTATATAGCATAGATTTATAAGTTTCAAGTGTGCTTTACAACTGAGTTTTCTTAGAAGCTTTTATCAATTTGTTAAAATGGCAAGAGACAGGGGTGATGTCTTCAGTAGTGCAGGGCTCCATTTATAGGTCTTCACATTTATATCCGTTGAGTTCCAACGGCTTAAATATCTTGGAAATTCCATTGTCAGTCATTTATCTTTGACTGGAATAGTGCTTGTGAATAGTGTTAAGTCAGGTTTGACTTTGACTAGGAGCTGAGTTGGTAAGGGTGTCAAGGTATCTTGAAGGTCTGTTATCCCGATATGCGAAGATAGTGGACCTGTGATGACTTGATGATTTCCTGTATACTTCTTGATAATCTATATTAAGTTCTTAATTATTTGTCAAAACTCTTAGTTTAGAAACTAGGGTTCTAACAATTTCCCCCTTTTTAGGAAATAATTAAGAAAAGAAGTAGAGACTAATCTGTAAAGATAAATCAACCTATAATTGAAACAAAACAGAGTTAGATCACAAAGAAAGATGCAAAGATTAAGTTTACATCCCAACAAAACATAAAGTAAATTTGTTCAAGAACAGCAAAAAGTTTGAGATAGAAAGACTTAGTGAAATAAAGCTTCAATACTATCTTCACTTTGATAATTTGGTTCTGGTTGTGCTTCTCCAAGATCTACTACAGTCAAATGTCTTTCTCTTTCAAGATTTAGCAGTTGGAGTTGTTTCTTGTTGAACCTGAAGTAGTATTGCTTGTTGTTCCAAGTAAGGTCCATCCTATCATCATACTGAATGTCAAGATTGGTAAGTTGGCTCTTCTTCATTAACTTCTCCTTTTTTCCCAGATTTCTTGATACTGTAGGAGTAGGACCAAGTAGGAGTTGTCATATGGAAGATAGACCTCATGATAATGGTTGCTCTTGGGTGAAGATTTCTTGAGGCTGAAAGAACTCCCTGAAGTTTCTTGATTGGGACATGGCTTCAATTTGGTCCGCTATCCTTCCTGCTAATGTTTCTTGGACTATATTGGTCAAGTCAAGTCTGAGTCCCTTTATTTGAGCTCTCACATAATTCCCAACTGCATTGATGTCTTCATGAGTTGTAGCAGGATATGTGGTTGGATGTGCAAAAGCAATGGGGTCAGGAATGAGAGGGCAAGAGTACTGATGGAAGGGATCCTGCATAGAAGGTTCATTGGGAAAGATAGAGGAGCTTGGAAGAATTCCTTCAAACAGTCTCTTGATTGCACAGAATCCAAATATTTTCTCAAAAACTAACCTCCAATAGATAAACTTGATGAGGTCAATGCATTTGGTATGAACTACTCCAGATTGCATATGAAGAGCTTCATTGAGATTGGGAGTCAACCACTTGGAGAAGAACTTTTCCCATTGAACCATTTTGCCTCCATTAAAGCTTGAGGGAACAAGACAGGTCTCATGAATATAGAACTGATTCAATGAGAGTCTGAAGGTTTTCCACTCATTATGAACAAAAAAGATTCTCCCTGTAAGCTCTCTAGCAGTCATTTTGAGTTGGGCTTTAGAGTAGGTCCAATACTGACTAGAGATAGCTGAGCTAAGAATTTCTTGAGGAAATTTAAGGCTTTCAAAAGTAAGACCAAGAGGGAGAATGGATGGAATAGAGAAGTCAACAGGATGAAAGATGAACCAAGGAGGGGGAATATAGTACAGATGGATCAAATTTGTTGAAAAGAAAGGGTCTGTGGAGTAGCTATAAGGGCCAGGACAAAAGACTTAAAAGGAAGAGTTGGTGTGAGTATGAGGATCCTCAAAGCTGGATGAATGAGAGGATTGGTATGATTGAGCTGTAGAGGGAGGCTTATCCAAACCAAGTATTTTCCATGTTACATCAAACCTAAATTTTTGCCCAAGCTCATGGAACATGGCAATCTTTCCTGTATTTGATAGGGCTGAATAAGCTTCTTTATCAAAAGGGTTTTCTTCAACTAGGATTGCCTTACCCTTTCTAGAAGGGATTTAAATGGATGGATTAGGCTGAGCAGGCCTTTCAATAATCAATTGGGTTGAGGGAGTAGATATTGGAGTACTGGGAATAGTTTAGGCAAGGTCTACTATCATAGACACAGTTCTACCTAGGTCAACTGTCTATTCCTGAGCATTTTCAAAAGTGTCATTCCCCCTTTCTTCTTCAACCACTGGATCAAACTCTACTAGATACTCATTCCCCCTATCAGTTTGAACTGATGCATCCTTAAATTGGTTAAGAGACCAGGAGTGGGCATAAATGAGGAAGATAAAAGACCTGATGATTTTGTAGTGTGAACTGAGGGAGAGGAAGATTTTTGACTTTGAGGCTGAGTAAGGGTTTTAAGGGCTTCAGCAGCTTCTTTGGCTCCTGAACTAAGGGTCTCAGTTGATGAGCTTTGATGGTGAGGGTCATAGTCAAAAGGTTCAGGTGGTGAAATAGAAGGATATTGGGGTGGTGATTCTTCTTCAGGAATAATAACTTTCCTTTTCTTACTTAGAGGAATAACTGATACTTGGGGAACCTCATCTAGTACAAAGGATTCACTGTCTTTTTGGAGTATTTTGGATTTTTTGGAAGGTTGGGGTATGGGTTTTTTTTTTGGAATGGGAGAGGGTGAGTGTTTATATTTGGCTTTGGATCTTTTATACACAAAGGCGATTTTGGAGGAGGGAGATGGAGTATGAATAGTGCTGGGACCAGGAGTAGAGGGAGGAGGAGCTTTAATAAGCAAGGGAGGAATGATTTTGGCTAAAGGTACATGCTCAGTAGGATCATCATCTAGGTCCACTATCTTGGGTCCTTTGCCTTTACTACCCTTTCCCTTAAACCTATGTGACATTTCAGATAAGGTTTCCCTTTCAAAATCACTACCAGATGGAGATGAGACATGAGAAGGTGAGTTATCATCTTGTTGTTCAGGTTCTGGTTGATCATCAATAGGTTCCTGTACCCTACCCACTTGTTTGTAACCCTACCCACTTGTTTGTAAGAGAAGATTGGATGCTAAAGACCTTATATCAGTGATGATTAACTTGCCTATCATAATGGGCATGGACTCTTATTCTCATTGTTCTCCCAATATGAAGCAAAATCCCACTCATAAACCTAAATAAGCCAGGATTTGTTGAGGATTTGGTTTTGGATTTAAGGGGAAGATGGCCAGACCTAAGTCTAAAATTAGACAGTAGTACAAAGCTCCAATTGGTCGTTTGAACTGTGTGCAAAAGACACAACAGTTGTTTCCATTCACTAGGGCTCATAACATGGTGAGATGAGGTATTTCCACACAACCCATTCATTACGACATCAGCCAAAGTAGAGAATTGGGGAGAAAGGAACTTTTTATAAACGGGTTTATCAGAATGGTAAGCAGGCCATCCCTCAATTTCAGTAGTTTGAGAAGAGTAATTTATACTGGAGTCCCATATATTTGTTATCATATTGGGTTCATTAGGTGTACCATATGTAGCAGCAACATCACTAGGGGAGATGGTATAGGAGATACCTTGAAGGGTGAATGGAATGAATTGCAGCTCTGTCCAGAATCCATTGTCGTAAATGTGAGAGCATAGTAAAGGAAGAAATGGAGGGTTGGATTTCATAAACGTCTTCAGTTTAGCATTGATTAGAAGATCTCATATCCATCCACCAGCGGGATTATGGTAGAAGGATTTCATAATGAGGTAGCCATGATCAGATGATGAATTCATGATTCTAGGGTTTAAAAGAAAGAAACAGAAGAGATAATGGTAACTTTTTGTTTGAATGAAGGAGAAGGGTTTAAGAAGATGATTGGTTTAGAAGAAACGGTGGCTTTTAAAGGGGTAAGGGACAACTGAAGAAAGTTGAAAAGACATGTCCTTTAATATAAATTGATAAGCAACGTGAGTAAGCTGGTGACTCATCCTGTTTATAACCGTGGCTACAGTAACTTCTCTCCTTTTAATACTTTCGCAGAGGACTTAACTTGTAAGGGAGCAAACATTTTTTATTCCTTCATTTAATATTGACATGGTTAAGTCTAATATTAAACAATAATTCAGTTTGGTCAAGCGGCAAGATTAATTTCTATATCAAATCAATCTTACTTGAATTACATCTTTTGAGGTCTACTATCATCATTGCTTCTACAACATAAATTCTCAAGATGTATTAAATGATGTAAAATCTTTCTATATAAGAACCATTGTTGGTGAATAATAGATCACAACAACAATTTATTCAGATAGAAGATAGCATATAGCAAGATAGTAGACCTAGTTCTTTCACTTTCCATAAAAAATGGGCAGGCTTACCAATATTTTCAGTCCCAGCAAGATGTCAAATCTTGTTAAGAAATTGAAGTTCAAGGAAGAGGAGTAGGAGAATAAGGTGGATGAGAAATTCTTGAAAGAATTTAGAGAATACCAGGCCCAAGAGACACTGGGCTGGGAACAAGAGGTTGAACAGATTCTTCCAAATGATCCTAGGAATAAAGAAGAGTTGTTGGAGAGAAGCCTCAAAAAACAAATGTGGCTTCATGCTAGGAATGAATTCATTAAGGAGGAAAGAAAGAGGCTGAAAAGAGGAGAAGAGGTTGAAAAATGGAGTGACAAAGGCAAGGGCAAGGCCAAAATGTCTGAAGTAAAGGAAGATAAAGGACCTCATAGGTCTTTGTTTGACCTCTTGCAGATGGAAAGAAGAACTGATTTGGTGATACGGGAAAGAGGAGAGAGAGGACAAGGCAAATGAGATAACTGTGAAGGAAGTTCTTATACCAAGACTGGTTCATTTTCCTTACTGTCAAGCAAGTACTTTGCTTGTTGCAGTCCATTCAGAATAGGGGAGAAAGAGGAAATAAGCTTTAGGTCTGATGAGGCCTATGTTTTCAGTTAGAGCCACAACTCCTTTGGTACCTTTAGTTTTGTATCTCCTCTTGAGGACTTGCCAAAGCCTCAGGAAATAATGAATTGGTGGCCTAAAAATTTGTGGCCATCTTCAAGTCAGTCTGTCCTTGGTGTTGGATCAGGGAAGTGGGATACCAGACTCATGTTGGAGAGAAGTGATGAGTCTGGCCATTCAACACCTTCCCTTATGGGTAGGGGTACATTTTCATATTCTAGTGGAAGACTTGAAAAGATTTTCAAACATAGGTCTTGTTGATCCAATTTCTTGCCATGGTCTGACACTAGTCTGAGGAGGTCTTCAAATCTGTCTTTGGTAGCACTAACTCTTTCAGCAGTGGCAAACTTAAAATTGTCAAGTTGCCTCAGTAGGTTATATAAGTTTTGTGCTCTGACACTTGTGTTTGCTTACTAAACTTGATTTTAATTAAGTCCCAAGCTTCTTTGGCAGTTTTAACTTTCCCAATTTCTTGGGTCAAAGAGTCATTAACACTTTTTTGTAAAATGTTTTTGACTTTTTGATTAGCTATGATTAAGTGTCTTTCAGTATCAGTCCAAAGGTCAGGGGTTTTGTATTTGTCATCTCCTCCATTTGTGTCAGGTTGAGTGGGTATTCTGACTTCTTCATGAAGAATAAACCAGTTCCAAACACTATTGGCATCTAGGTAAGTCTTGATTTTAGAATAGAATATCTTAAATGATCCACAGTCATCAACATGTGGAATGTCTTTCTCATTGTTTCTTCTTGGTTGAGGCATGATGTTAATGCTTCTGGATTCTTCTCAAGATGTTAAGCTTGAAGACACTTAAGTCTTTTAGAAACCAGCTCTGGTGCCAATTGAAAGAACCTGTACCACTTATACACATAAACAGATAGACAGTTAGTTCACAAGAGGTCGACTATCTTAACAGGACAGGTCGACTATCTTGAGGTGCAGTGTGTGATTGTTGAGTTATGCAGCGGAATAATATATAAATAAATAGAAGAATTAAATGAGTAAATAGAAAGGGATTAGTGTGTGATTAAGAGTGAGTAAAAGAGAAACAAACACAAAGATGTAACATGGTTCAGAGTATAGCAACTCTCCTACATCCACTCTTCACTGTCCTAAACAGTGAAGAAACAATCCACTATAATCCTTTGTGAATTAATTACAATAAATTGTTTGAAAAATTCCCGCAAAACTTTCCAGCCTAATTAGCCTCACTAACTAAGCTTTGTACTTATTGCAAAGTACAGAAAAAGAAAAGAAAAATGTTCACAAATGTGAGAGTTTTGGTGATCTCTAATATGGCTCTTATGTAGCTATGTGAGATCTATTTTAGCTTATCTATATAGCAAAGATTTATAAGTTTCAAGTGTGCTTTACAATTGAGTTTGCTTAGAAGCTTTTATCAATTTGTTAAAATGGCAAGAGACAGGGGTGATGTCTTCAGTAGTACAGGGCTCCTTTTATAGGTCTTCACATTTATATCCATTGAGTTCCAACGGCTTGAATATCTTGGAAATGCCATTGTCAGTCGTTTATCTTTGACTGGAACAATGCTTATAAACAGTGTTAAGCCAGGTTTGACTTTGACTAGGAGCTGAGTTGGCAAGGGTGTCAAGGTCTGCTATCTTGAAGGTCTGTTATCACGATATGTGAAGATAGTGGACCTGTGATGACTTGAGGATATCCAGTATACTTCTTGATAATCTATATTAAGTTCTTAATTATTTGTCAAAACTCTTAGTTTAGAAACTAGAGTTCTAACAAACCCTGAACGGTAAAAATTTGGTTTTGAAGACACAAGAAAGTGACGCATCTGAGTCGGCATTAAATGCGCAACCAAACATCTCAAGCATTGTACCAAGAACAAATATCATAATCATTCTATGGCTCTCACAAAGGAGAGAAGGTAGAGGCTCCCAACAAAGGGGAGAAGGAAAAGGCTCCCGACATAGGGGAGATAACATATAATATAACGAAAAGTAAGACAACATGATTTATTCAACAATCTAACATGAAAAAACCAAAAATACTACAAATCTAGAAATTAATCCAATCTAATTATTATTGAAAAAAATAGAAAATTTCTCCTAATTTAAACATTAATCCTTGAATTAATGATTAATGTTTAAATTAGGAGACTTGAAATCACTAACCCGGAGATCGAACAAACAGAAGAAGAAGATGGAGGGGAATAGAGATGAACAATGAAGAAAATAGATCAGAGAGAGAGAGAGAGAGAGAGAAAACAGTTTTTACCAAAGTGATGAGGACGAAATTATATTTATTAATTGATTTTATGAATCTTTGTAAATTTTTATTCAATTATATTTGTAATTAATTTTTATTATGCCCCGTCTAGTATCGACGGGTTACTAACTAGTTTATTGATAAAACTAGCTTACAATTTTGAACTAATAAATTACTATCTTGATTCCAATATGAATGTTAAAAAAAAATAAAAAAAAATCTAATTTTTTCTTAGTCAAGAGTAACATTTGATATTTTCTTTATTTACATTTTGAGACGGAGAGAGTAAAAGACAAAAATCTGAAATACAGAAAATATAGAACTTATACAGGAATTTCCGGTTCTTTAGTACATTATTTAATTGTTGTTCTCTTATTGCTTGAGGAGACATTTCAATTTACGCAAATCCAAAATAGGTTGGGAGTGACTGGAAATAGAAAATTTTCAATTAAAAAGAAGTGTTTACAAAAGATAAATGCCTCCATTACATTACAGTACATGCCACACACTAATAACAACAAAAACAACAAGACAACCACTTTCTTCAAAATCCGCATCTTCATTCCTTCATCGGAGGCTTATCTGCTTGCTTAAAGTTGCAAACCCGTGCAGAGTCAAGGGATGTTCCCACCGGGAGTCAAATAGTGAACATCCATATTAGAGAAAAAAAAATTCTCATAATAACTGCTCGCTTAAAACCAGCTGGGGTTTCTTGTTACAGACATACTTTTCTGCTGAATATTTGCTTCTTGTTTCCTCGTATTCTTCTTTGGACATTCTTCTCCACTTTAGATGAACTAGAACAAAAGACATCTGGTTATGTATTGTCATTTTGTGTCATAGTTTGATGAAGATTTAGGGTAAAGGTACTCTCAGTTTCAACCCCTGAATGCTGTGAAAACTTCATTTTCCAATATATGTTAGTGTCCATTGAAGCAAGAGTACCACCAGCCAACCCCGTTGAGTTGACTTGGACCGACCAAGTCAACTCAACGGAGCCATGTTATCAAAATTGTTAGAACCCTAGTTTCTTAACTAAGAGTTTTGACAAATAATTAAGAACTTAATATGGATTATCAAAAGTATACTGGAAATCAACAAGCCATCCCAGGTCCACTATCTTCTCATCCCAGGTCCACTATCTTCTCATGTCGAGATAACAGACCTTCAAAGATAGCAGACCTTACTCCTTGCCAAATCATCTCTCAGTCAAAGTCAAACCTGACATAACACTGTTCACAAACTTTATTCCAGTCAAAAATTAATGACTGACATATGCATTTTCAAGATGTTGAAGACCGTTGGAACTCAAACGGATATAAAATGAAGACTATAAAAGGAACTCAACATTACTAAAGCCACATCCCTGTCTTGGCCATTTTTCATACAACTTGACAAAAGCTTTTAAGCAAACTCAAATTGTAAAAGCACACTTGATATTTATAAATCTGTGCTAAAATAGATAAGCAAACATAGATCTCACGTAGCTACTTTAGAGCCATTTTAGAGATCACCAAACCCTCACATTTGTCAAACCTTTTTCTTTTCTTTTTCTGTACTTTGCAACAAGTACATAACTTAATTAGTGAGGCTAATTAGATTTGAAAATTCTGATGGAATTTTCTTGCAATTGATTGTAATTTCTTGACGAAGTATTATAGTGGATTGCTTCTTCACTGTTGAGGACAGTGAAGCGTGGATGTAGGAGAGTTGCTATACTTTGAACCACGTTACATCTTTGTGTTTGTGTCTCATTTGCTCACACTTATTCACACACATATCACTTATCATTTACTCATTTATTTCTTCTATTTATTTCATTATTATTCCGTTGCATAACTCAACACACACACACTACACATCAAGATAGTCGACCTACTCTGCAAAGATAGTCGACCTCTTTTGAACTAACATCTACCTGTTTAAAGTGTATAAATAGAACAGGTTCTTTCAATTGGCACCAGAGCAGGTTTCTAAAAGACTTAAGTGTCTTCAAGCTTAACATCTTGTGAAGGACCCAGAAGCACCAACATCATGCCTCAACCCAGAAGAAACAATGAGAAAGACATTCCACATGTTGATGACTGTGGATCATTTGAAATATTCTCTTCCAAGATCAAGACCTACCTTGATTCAAACAGTGTTTGGAACTAGTTTATACTTCATGAAGAAGTCAGAATACCCACTTAACCTGACACAAATGGAGGAGAAGACAAATACAAAACACCAGACCTATGGACTGAAACTGAAAGACACTTAGTAACAGCTAATCAAAAAGTTAAAAATTTCTTACAAAAAAGTGTTAATGACTCTTTGGCCCAAGAAATGGGAAAGTTGAAACTGCTAAAGAAGCCTGAGATTTAATCAAAACCAAGTTCACTAAGCACACAAGTGTCAGAGCATAAAACCTATATAACCTATTAAGTCAACTTGACAATTTTAAGTTTGCTACTGGTGAAAGAGTTAGTGCTGCCAAAGACAAATTTGAAGATCTACTTAGACTAGTGTCAGATCATGGCAAGAAACTAGATCAACAAGACTTATGTCTGAAAATATTTTCAAGCCTCCCTCAAGAATATGAAAAAGTAGTTTTACCCATAAGAGAAGGTATTGAATGGCCAACCATGACTGTTGAACAATACTTTGGAAAATTGGAAGCATATGAACTTGAAGGGACTATCAAACTTCCCACCATTGCATCATCCTTAGCCAATTCTCACACCATGGCTCTTGCTGCACAAGAATCTCCTAAAGCTTACTCACAATAGGACATTGACTCCCTAATCTGCAATGCTATTCAGAAAGTCAACCTGTCCCAAAAACCAAAAGTCAAACCTTTAACTCAAGAAGATATTCCTAGGTTGATTACCATAGCTGTTAAAAATGCTATGAGACATCAAAAAATGATGTTTGACAAAACAAACACAGCATCCACCTCTAACCAAGTCCAAACTAAGAAGAAAGATGTCACATGTTATAACTGTGAAAAGTTAGGTCACTACTCTCAAGAGTGCCCTGAACCAAAGAAATCAAGAAACTTTTCAACTCAGAAGAAGCTATCATATTCTAAAGACATTATACCCAGTTCTAGGTGTAATTGCTTCAACTGTGCTAAAGCCAAACAAGTTGAAAAGAAGGAACAGGTCATGATAGCAGACCTATCAAAATTCAGTGATGATGAAAATAACTCCTCAGACTCAGATAATGAGATGGGAGCCATGATATGTCTCATGGCAAATGATGAAGATGACTCAGAAAATGAAGAGGAACTTGAAGCTCTTGCAGCTGCAGAACAACTAAGAGAGGTAAGTGATTTTTATTCTCTTGACCTTGAAGGTCTTAAAAATTTGGCTTGTACTCTGTTTATTCAGAGAAAGAAAGAAGAATCTAGCCTTAGGGTCTTAATAATTTGAAAACTTAAAATTTTGTAAGGACCTAGACAGTCTTAAAACAAAAAATGCCCTCCTTGAAACACAAAACCTCTCCTTTTAAAACCTGAACAAGAAAGCAAGAAGATGAGATAGTAGACCTTCATACTGATGTCTTCAATGCAAGAAACAATCACCTTCACATCAGCAGTCAACTGAAAGAGCTCAACCTCAGAATAGAGGCCCTAAATGATGAAAACCAAGCATTCAAAAAAAAATTGAGTCTTGGAACAAGTCAAGTTCAGCAATGTCACATTTCCTTTATACACAAAGGCATCCTTTTGACAAAAATGGACTAGGTGCAAATAACCCAACCTTGATTGAATACAAACTACCTGAAGGTGAAAGGAAACTGGAGAAAATGTTACTTCTCAAGATGGGAGACAAAACTATAAGAAAACCCATCTATCATGTCCAAACAAACCAGGATGTATACAAGGCTCAAGGAAAAATGAAAAAGGTCAGCTATCATGATCAAGCATCCAGTAGCAGCATTCAAATGACCAATCCCAACAACAAAAGTGATGTCCTAAGTCCTCAAAAGCAATTTATGACTTGGAAGAACAATCAAAATGATCAGTACAACTACAGACAGAAGACCTATCAAAGACAATCTAGAAGACAGCAGACCTATCAAGGATATCCAAGAAGACAGCAGACCTATCAAAAAGGAAACAAAGGAAGAAAAGGTCAAAACTATAGCTCTTCAAGGTTCCCTAAAGCCTATACCTCACCCAAATCATATAATCCTTACCCTCATTATAACTACCATCACCAACAATTCAGGATGACACCCTACATATACCAAATCCTATCCTACCTAAACTCATTCAATCAAAAACCTTTTGTCCCAAAAAACAATAGCCCTCCTAAGAAAATTGTAAAAGTTTGGGTCCCTAAGGCTGTTTAACCTCCTGGACCCATAATTCAAAGGGGACCATGTTTATTTCTCTTTAATTGTTTTGTAGCAATTTAATATAGGAATCTGGTACCTAGACAGTGGCTGCAGCAGGCATATGACCTTCAACAAACAATGGCTGTAGAACTTCATTTCAAAAGATGGACCTAATGTTGTTTTTGGAGACAACTCTCAAGCCAGAGTCAAAGGACATGGAGACTTGATCACAAAGAGCATTATCTTATCAAATGTCTCTTATGTGGAAGGTCTCAAGCACAACTTGATTAGCATCAGTCATATCTCTGACAAAGGATTTCATGTTTTGTGCTCCCATAACATGTGTCAAGTGAAGAATTCAAATGATGAAGTCATTCTTACTGGATTCAGAAAACGAAATGTGTACTGCATATCCCTTGAAGTGACTAAATCTTCCAATGCCATGTGTCTACTGTCTTATAATCAGTCTGATTTGGCATGACTCTGGCATAAGAGATTAGCTCACTTGAACCTTAAAAGCATAGCAAAACTTGCATCCTCCAAACTTGTTAAAGGACTTCCAAAGACATCCTTCAAAAAGGATAAACTGTGAAATGCTTGTCAGTGTGAAAAGCAACAAAGGACTTCTTTTAAAGCCAAAAACAGATTGGATACAAAAAGGCCACTTGAACTCATTCATATGGATTTATTTGACCAATCAGAACTAGAAGCCTTGGAGGAAAAAGGTATTCTCTAGTGATAGTTGATGACTATACAAGATTTTCTTGGATCATTCTCTTGGAATCCAAATCAGAAACTCTTGGTCAACTAGTCAAATTCATAAACCAAGTGAAAAATCTCAAAAGCATCAAAGTGGTCAGAATAAGGTCAGATCATGGTACTGAATTTGAGAATACTGGAGTTGAAGATTTTTGCAATCAGCAAGGAATAGGTCACAACTTTTCAGCCCCTAGAACCACTCAACAATATGGAGTGGCTGAAAGAAAGAACAGAACAATATGTGAAGCTGCTAGGACCATGTTATCTGAAAATAACCTTCTTAAGTGTTTTTGGGGAGAAGCTGTTACTGCTGCAGTCTATGTTCAGAACAAGACATTGATTAATAAATATCACATGAAGACTCCCTATGAATTATGGAATGAAAGAACTCCAACTCTCTCTTACTTTCATGCTTTTGGAAGTAAATGTTATATTCACAATAATGGGAAGAATAATTTGAAAAATTTGAGTCTAAAAGTGATGAAGGTATATTCATTTGGCTACTCTGCAACTAGCAAGGCATATAGAGTTTATAATAGAAGAATAATGGTGGTTGAAGAGTCCATTCATGTGGATTTTGATGAATCTCCCAGTGCCTGGGATTTAAAAATTGATGAGTTTGATGAAACTCTTGGAAATGTTGATTCTCTGCCTGAACCTTCCCCCATTATCTCTCAAAATTCCAAAAATGACCAACTCGACTATGTTCCTTATAATCTACCCAAAATCTCTCCTAAACCATTTCCACCCTTCAGCAACCTCAAAATCAATGACAATCAATCTTTTCCACCAGTTGCTAAGCATGGAACTGCTCTCACTAACCCTGTTCTCATTCCTGATAATAGTCCTACTGATGATAGTAGACCTACCAATGATAATAGACCTACTACTGATGATAGACCTATCACTAAAAACATAACTAGGAACAATAGTGAACCTAGCTCATCCACTCAAGAACTATCAATTCCCATCCAATCAAGATCCATTCCCATCTCCAACATTTTCATTGATCTCCCCATTGCTAGAAACTACAACAATAAGCACCCTGAGTCATTAGTAATTGGTGATATTGGCAGTAGAGTTCAAATAAGGTCAAACATTAAAGATGAAGCCTTGTATAGTGCCTTCATATCCCAGATGGAGCCAAAGAAAATCAATGAAGCTCTACTTGATGCAGATTGGATAGAAGCAATGGAAGAAGAGCTTGAACAGTTTGAAAGGAACAAAGTTTGGAAACTTGTTCCTAAACCTAAAAATCAAACTATAATTGTAACTAGATGGGTGTTCAGAAACAAGATGAATGAAGATGGTACAGTCATAAGGAATAAAGCAAGATTGGTAGCTCAAGGCTATAGCCAAGAAGAAGGTATTGACTATGATGAGACCTACGCTCCAGTTGCTAGACTTGAAGCAATTAGGCTTTTTCTTGCCTACTCATCATCCAAGAATATGACTGTATATCAGATGGATGTTAAAAGTACATTCCTGAATGGGGCTCTTCATGAAAAAGTATTTGTTGCACAACCTCCTGGGTTTAAATCCCCTAAATTCCCAGATCATCTCTATAAATTGGATAAAGCATTGTATGGACTCAAACAAGCCCTTAGAGCTTGGTATGAGACTTTATCTAACCTTCTACTTAAAATGGGTTTTCAAAAGGGCAAATTGATAAGACCTTGTTCATCAAAAAGTCCAACCAAGATATTCTACTCATTCAAATTTATGTGGATGATATTATATTTGGTTCAACTAATGATGAACTATGCAAGGAATTTGGATCAATTTTGCAAGAGAAATTTGAAATGAGCATGATAGGAGAGCTCACTTTCTTTTTGGGTCTGCAAGTCAAACAATTGCCCAATGGAATTTTTATAAATTAAAAAAAATATACTAGAGATATGTTGAAGAAATTTGATATGCAGAATGTATCCACTGCCAAAACTCCTCTATCAACAACTGCAAAATTACATGCAGATCCTAAAGGTGAAAGTGTGAATCAAACTCTGTATAGAAGTTTCATTGGATCTCTTCTCTATGTCACTGCTTCAAGACCTGACATCATGTTCAGTGTTTGCTTATGTGCAAGGTTTCAAGCAGATCCTAAAGAATCACACTTAGCAGCAATTAAAAGGATTTTAAGATATCTTAAAGGGACTCCTGATTTTGGGATTTGGTACCCTAAAGAATCTTCTTTATCTCTCATTGGATATACTGACTCAAACTATGCTGGATGCAACCTGGATAGAAAATCCACCAGTGGTAGTTGTCAGTTTCTAGGCTCAAGAATTGTAAGTTGGTGTAGCAAAAAGCAAACTTCAGTTGCTACATCAACTACAGAAGCAGAATATGTTGTTGCTGGACTACGTTGCTCACAAGTCCTTTATCTCAAAAATCAACTCAAAGACTTTGGAATTTTTCAAGATCATATTCCTATTTTCTGTGATAATACTAGTGCTATTGCAATGACTGAGAATCCAGTTCAGCACTCTAAAACAAAGCACATTGAAGTTAGGCACCATTTCATAAGGGATCATGTTGAAAATGGTGATATATGTCTTTCTCATGTGTGCACTGAGAATCAACTGGCTGACATTCTCACAAAGCACTGGATGAACAATGATTTGGCTATTTAAGAGCAAATATGGGAATGTTGAATATGCCAATCAAATAAAAGGGAAAATTTATTAAACATAGTGGAGTACATTACAAATAAATGAGTAAATACATCAAAAAGGTGCC
Source organism: Campanula takesimana (assembly GCA_026119855.1). Classification (NCBI taxonomy): domain Eukaryota; kingdom Viridiplantae; phylum Streptophyta; class Magnoliopsida; order Asterales; family Campanulaceae; genus Campanula; species Campanula takesimana. Next base: position 180,133 of record JAOWBW010000040.1, read on the forward strand.
ATAAAGGGCTACCCTACTCCTATAAACAAAAAGGAGTCAAAAATGTGTCACCTGCTCCATCCATAACCAAGATAGCCGACCTCTCCACTAGGTCCACTATCTTATCTTTCTTAGAAACTACTCTTCTTACCTCCATTCTCCAGCAACAAAAGAACACTCTGCTGATGTCTCTACCTCCTCCTTCACTCCTTGAGATGTTCCAACAAATAGCTGACTAGACTCATCAGTTCTCTCTAACATGAGTCTACTATCCCATCTCCATGAATCAACTCCATGGGCAGACTGATTTGATTAAGGCCACACAGTCCTAGGCCACCAATTCCTTACTTCTTGAGGTTTACGCAAACTATCTAAAGGTGATGAGAAGCTGAAAGTGCCTGAAGAATTATGGCTTTCACTAAAGACATATGCCTCATCTGACATGAAGCTTCCCTCTTCCTTCTCCCCTGTTCTTAATGGACTACAGCAAGCAAAGTACTTGCTTAAAAGAAGAGAAAATGAACTGCTCTTGGTGTAAGAACTGCCATCATAATTGTCCCCTTGGCCTTCCCCTCTCTCCCCTTTCTTACCAATCACCAAATCTGACTTCCTCTCCAACTTTAAAAGCTCAAACAAGGACTTATTAGGTCCTTTATCTTCCTCAATCTCTGACATCTTGGCTTTTCCTTTGCCTATGTCACACCATTTCTCATCAACCACTCCCTTTTTTCAGCTTCTTTCTCTCCTCCTTGACAAACTCATCTCTGGCATGTAGCCACATCTCCTTCTTTATTGATCTCTCCATCAACTCTACCTTCTTCATTGGATCATTTGGAAGAAGTTGGTCGACCTCCTGCTCACTAACCAAGGCCTCTTGTGCCTGATATTCCTTAAATTCTCTTAAGAATTTTTCATCTACCTTCTCTTCCTCCTTCTCTTTGAAATTTAACTTTTTCACAAGATCAGACATCTTGCTTGGGCTAAAAAGATTTGTAAGTCTACCCATTCTTTTATGAAGAAATATGAATGAGCAAGGTCTACTATCTTGCTTTGAGCTATCTGTATCTGAATATTTGGTGTTGTGATGTATAATTCACCAACAATGTTTCTTATATAGAGAAATTTTACATCATTTAATTCATCTCGAGAATGTATGTTGTAGATGCAATGATGATAGTAGACCTCAAAAGATGCATTCCAGTAAGGTTGATTTGATATGTTAATTAAATCGAGCCGCCTGTCTATACTGGATTATAGTTGAATATTGGACTTAACCATGTCAATATTTATTAAGGGAATAAAGAATGTTTGCTCCGTTCACGCTATGTCCTCTGCGTAAACACAAATAGAAGATAGTTACTGTTTCAACAGTTACAATTGTGATGAGTCACCTGCTTGTCCACATCACTTTTAAATTTCCTTTAAAGGGCAAGTCTTTTCACCTTTTTACTGTTGTTCCTCAACCCTTTAAAAGCCACCGTTTCACTTAACCAATCATCCTTCTTAAACCCTTCTTCTCCATTCAAACAAAAAGTGACTGTTGTATACTCTGTTTCTTCCTTTCAAACCCTAGAAAAATGAATTCCACATCTGCCCATGGCTATCGCATTAAAAAATCCTTTTACCATAATCTAGCCGGTGGATGGATTGGAGAGCTTCTCACAAATGCTAAACTAAAGACATTCATGGAGGCCAAGCATCCAATTCTTCCTCTGCTCTGCTCCCACATCTACGATAATGGAGTTTGGACAGAGCAATACAACATTCAATTTACTCTCCAAGGTACCTCCTACACTATATCCCCTAGTGATGTTGCTGCCACTTATGGCACTGTGAATGAACCCTACATGATAACAAACATTTGGGATTTCAACATCAATTACTCATCTCAAACTGCTAATATAGAGGGATGGCCTGCTTACCATACTGATAAACCCGTCTATAAAAAGTTCCTATCTCCCTAATTTTCTACTCTAGCTGATGTAGTTATGAAAGGTTTATGTGGAAAGACTTCATCTCACCATGTCATGAGCCCTAGTTAGTGGAAACAATTGTTGTGTCTATTACATACAGTTCAAACCACAAATTGGAGCTTTGTGTTATTGTCTAATTTTAGACTTAGGTCTGGCCATCATCCCCTTAAAATCAAAACCAAATCCTCAACAAATCCAGGATTATATAGGTTCATGAGTGGGATTTTGCTTTAAATTGGGAGAACAATGAGAGTTAGAGTACCTTCCCCCTATGATAGGCAAGCAACCCATCACAGATATAAGGTATTTAGCATTTATACCTTCTCATACAAACAACAGGGTAGGGTACAAGAACCTATTGAAGATCAACCAGATCCTGATAATCAAGATGAAAATTCACCTTCCCATGTCTCATCAATCTCTGGTAGTGATATTGAAAGAGAAACCCTAGCTGAAATGGCCTAAAGATTTAAGGTAAATGGTAGGAGAGACAAAGGACCCAAGATAGTGGACCTAGATGATGACCCTACTGTGCATGAACCTTTAGCCAAAATCATTCTACCCTTGCTTCCTGAAGCACCTCCACCCTCTACTCCTAGTCCCAGCACCATCAAAACTCCTTCTCCCTGCACCAAAATTGCCTTCGTGTACAAATGATCCAAATCCAAACCAAAACACTCACCCTCACCCATTCTAGAAAAACCCAAACCCCAACCCTCCAGAAAATCCAAGAGACTATAAAAGGACAATGAACACATTGAATTAGATGAGGTTCCCCTAGTCTCAGTCAGACCTCTGAGTAAGAGAAGAAAAAAGATTTTCCCTGAAGAAGAATCACCACCCCATTCTCAATCTCCTTCTCATTCACCACCTGAACCCTTTGACTTTGATCCTGCATATCACAGTTCATCCACTGAAACCCTCAGTTCAGGAGCCCAAGAAGCAGTTGAAACCCTTAAAACTCTAACTGAATCTCAAAGCAAAAAGGCCTCCTTTCCCCCAGCTCAAATTCCTATATCAGCAGGTCCTTTATCTTCATCATTTATGCTAACTCCTGGTCTCTTATCACAATTTGAGGAGGTATCTGTTGAAACTGATAGGGATAATGTTATTCTTGATAAAATTGAGCCTTTAGTTGAAAGAGAAAGGGGGAATGAAAATCTTGAAGATGTTCAGTAACAGACAGTTGACCTGGGTAGAACTGTGGCCATAATAGTTGACCTTGCCCAATCTCTTCCCAGTTCTCCAAAATCTATTCCTTCCACCCAATTAACCATTGAGAGGACTGCTCAACCTTATCCCTCCCTTCCTATCATATCTGTAAAGGGAAAAGCAATCTTAGTTGAGGAAAATCCTTTTGATAAAGAAGCCTACTCTGCCCTATCTGATATGGGTAAGATTCCCAAATTCCATGAACTTGAAGAAAAGTTTGGATTTGATGTCACTTGGAAGAAACTTGGTCTGGACAAAGCTCTTCCTACTGGTCACTCTTCTTCCTCCTCTCACTCTTCCAGAGTTGATGATCCTTACATTCATACAAACTCCTCTTTTGATGTCATCAATCCTGGTCCATATAATCCCTTAACTGACCCTTTCTTTTCAACCAATTTGATTCATCTGTACTATGCACCTCTCCCTTGGTTCATTTCTCATCCAGTGGACTTCTCTATCCCATCCATTCTCCCTCTTGGTCTTTCTTTTGACCATCTTGAGTTTCCCCAAGAAATCCTTAGCTCAGATATCTTCAGTCAATATTGGACCTACTCAAAAGCCCAGCTGAGAATGACTGCTAGAGAGCTTGCTGGGAGAATATTCCTAGTGCATAATGAGTGGAAGACCTTCAGACTTGCCATGAACCAATTCTATATTCATGAGACCCCTCTTGTTCCCTTAAGCCTTAATGGAGGAAAAATGGCTCAATGGGAAAAATTCTTCTCTCAATGGTTGTCTCCCAAGCTCAATGAAGGCCTCCATATGCAATCTGGAGTAGTTTTGACCAAATGCATTGACCTTATCAAAGTGATATATTGGAAACTAGTTTGTGAAAAGTTGTTTGGTTTCTGTGCTATCAAAAGGCTATTTGGTGGAATTCTTCCCAGCTCCACTATCTTCCCTAATGAACCTTCAGTTCATGAGCCCTCTCATCAATACTCTTGCCCTCTCATACCTGATCCAATTATGCCTGCATATCCATCCACATTTTCTACTGCTACTTATGAAGACATCAATGCAGTTGGGAACTATGTGAGAGCTCAAATGAAGGGACTAAGACAGGATTTGACAAAATTGGTTCAAGAAACTCTTGCTGGCAGGGAAATTGATCAGACTGAAGCCAGTACTCATTCAAGAAATTTTAGAGAGTTCACTCAGTTTCAAGAAATCTTCACCCAAGATCATCTACCATCAAGAGGACAATCTTTAACAAGACACCTCCTACTTGGTCCTGCACCTTCAGTTTCAAGAAATTTGGGAAAGAAGGAGCCTTTACTAAAGAAGAGCCAACTGATCAACCATGCCATTCAGTGTGATAATAGGATGAGTCTCACTTGGAACAACAAGCAGTATTACTTCAGGCACAACAAAAAGCAACTCCAACTGCTGAATCTTGAAAGAGAGAGACACCTAACTGCAGTAGACCTTGGAGAAGCACAACCTGAACCAGACTACCATAGTGATGACAGTATTGAAGCCCTATTTCACTAAGTCTTTCATCTCAAAACTTTTTGTTATTCTTTAAACTATGTTTTATTTATTTTGGAATGTAAACTTAAAACCTTTTCATTTCTCTTGTGATCTAATAACTGTTATGTTTTGAGTTCTATTTACAGATTATGATTTACTTCTATTCTTAATTATTTCCCAAAAAGGGGGAAATTGTTAGAACCCTAGTTTCTTAACTAAGAGTTTTGATAAATAATTAAGAACTTAATATGGATTATCAAAAAGTTTACTGGAAATCATCAAGCTATCCCAGGTCCACTATCTTCTCATGTCGAGATAACAGACCTTCAAAGATAGCAGACCTTACACCTTGCCAACTCATCTCTCAGTCAAAGTCAAACCTGACATAACACTGTTCACAAACTTTATTCCAGTCAAAAATTAATGACTGACATATGCATTTCCAAGATGTTGAAGACCGTTGGAACTCAAACGGATATAAAATGAAGACCTATAAAAGGAGCTAAACATTACTAAAGCCACATCCCTGTCTTGGCCATTTTTCATACAACTTGACAAAAGCTTTTAAGCAAACTCAAATTGTAAAAGCACACTTGATATTTATAAATCTGTGCTAAAATAGATAAGCAAACATAGATCTCACATAGCTACTTTAGAGCCATTTTAGAGATCATCAAACCCTCACATTTATGAAACCTTTTTCTTTTCTTTTTCTGTACTTTGCAACAAGTACATAACTTAATTCGTGAGGCTAATTAGGTTTGAAAATTCGGAGGGAATTTTCTTGCAATTGATTGTAATTTCTTGACGAAGTATTATAGTGGATTGCTTCTTCACTGTTGAGGATAGTGAAACGTGGATGTAGGAGAGTTGCTATACTCTGAACCACGTTACATCTTTGTGTTTGTGTCTCATTTGCTCACACTTATTCACACACATTTCACTTATCATTTACTCATTTATTTCTTCTATTTATTTCATTATTATTCCGCTGCATAACTCAACACACACACACTACACATCAAGATAGTCGACCTACTCTGCCAAGATAGTCAACCTCTTGTGAACTAACATCTACCTGTTTAAAGTGTATAAATAGAACAGGTTCTTTCAAAAAACCCCATTCTGCATGAACATTATCCCTCCGTGGTTCTTGCACCTGCGGATCTTGATACATTGGATCCCTAAAGAAGAAATATAATTTTACAAGATTAAGAGCATGATTTTTCAAACATCAATCTGATAAAAATAAATCAGAGAACAAGCTTTACAAATCCTTTGGTATTATTGCGGATGTTGTTTGCATTTACTTCTGATGCAAACATTTACACTGCTAGAAAAGTTGCAGTAGTTTGGTGGGCCCATGAGATAATCTATCTTTCTAGTTCCAATTCAGAAAGTCCAAGTCTGAGGAAGATTCTTTTGATTTTCTTGGATCGAAAATTATAGACTTATTATACAAGTGTTTCAAAAAGAAAAACTAGAAATCACACTATGATAAGAAAAAGTGAGGAGTACCCCCTTGAACCGACCCCTTTATCATTGTGGGCCCATGAGTATTTTGGTGGTCCCATGAGTATTAATTTATAGAGATTCTACTGTAAATATTTTCTTCTTCTGTTAATGCATATAGATAACAAGTTGTTCGTTAATTACACATATATGTGTGTTCATGATCATAGCACATATAAAAATTTAGGGGACCTTTATCATTGTGGGCCCTGTGCGGGTGCCCCCTTGTGCCGGCCCTGTGTTTATCGTTTATGCAAAGTTCTATTTCATTCTACACACTTTGAAATTGAAGGTTGTAACTCCAAAATACTCTTCATGGCACCATTATCAAAGTTGTAGAGAGTCTCAAGCGGTGTAATGTGAGCCAAAAATAAATAAGTGCCATTGATGGAAATTTCTCCAATAGGAAAGAGTCCTCTACTTCATACATTATGAATGATTCATTGTTTTTGTTGTAACTACTGATAATTAGTGTTATTTTTTTTATACTATATGTAGTTATGATAAATGATAGAATGATAATTGTATGACGTTTCGATGACTTAATGTACTGTGATAATACATTAAACAAAAGAGAATTGAAAACATGGAATCCTAGATGGAATTTAAGGAAGTAATAACTGTTATATTATTCAGTTGAACGTATTAGTACTATGAGTAATTAACAAGCCTAGATTTTATGTATTATATGAACTGCAGTTATTATTAATTTGCTTGATATTGAAGGAGCACATGCTAAAGAAGGTAAGACGTTAGTCCTTGTTGACGAAATATTTAGGTTGTCTAATGAGCATAGCTGTGAAAGGCTAGCGCCTTTTCCGCCCGCCTCACCATTATGTCGACTTTAGAGGTCAACTGCCATTTGGTATTGAGGCGGGCAGTTGTCTGTCTTTTCACAAAAGTGGCGCCTTTCTTGGTTATGAATAGTGGCGTGAGGTGTGCGCCTTTGGCAAAAGGCGGAATAGGCATATGTGTAATGTTTACTTAGGCCTTATTGTGTTTTTAGTTTTAATGGTTTAACTTAAGAACGGTATCATTATGGAGAAACAACTGAGGTAAGGTAGCTTGTGGCGTGCAAAAAAAAAAAAAATCCTTAATTTTTCTTAAGCGGACGAAAGTATAAAAGTGTGACAAATGACGAACGAAGGCAAATATGTTCCCCAATCTACTTTGGATTTGTTTGCTATTTGCGTTGTTCTCTTCTTGCTCTTTGAAGTTTTAATTATCTCATAGACTCTTATGTTCATCTGTAGGTATGGAATTATAGGTTTGACATTATATATTTATCTTAATTTAATATACTATTTTCATTTCTCACATGCTTTAAAATTTATTTTCATTTTTAATTACTACTTATTTGATAACTCAAACATCATAGTTTAAATTAATGTACCTTTTGTTGTAGAATTCTCACTTTCGGTGTTTGAATTGTGTTAGTGTTGCATATTTATCTTTTTACTACTTTTTTGCTCTATTTAACCGCCTTCCTCGCCTTTTGGCCGCCTTTCAACCACCTTGCCTTTCGCTTTTTCTAGATACCTCCCGCCTGCCCTCGCCTTTCGCCTTAAACAACTATGCTAATGAATCGATTTTTCTCTTTTAACACACCATATTATTTACAATGACACTAAAAAGTTGGAGTAGTTGCTTCATACCTTTGGTTCTGTAGTTTCTCTCCAGGATATAGCCTCTGCTTATAGTCAAGCAGGCCGCGTTGTATACATGGCAGGTGAAATACTTTGTAATCTCCAGGGAAGACCCGTGCAGGAAGATTAAGCTGAAAAAAAGATACAAAGCCACTGAAGTTGAACTCAATAGAATTTCCGGAATCTGATAATGCTGAAATTATGCAAAATAATATTGAGAAATTAATACTCCCCTTCCCAAAATTATAGTCGCATTTCTTATTTTTATTTTTCCCAAAAAGATAAGTGTCATTTCTAAAAATTAAACTTCAAAATCACTAAATGTCCAAAACTTAACCTAAATATTCGTGCATTTCTGTTTGAATCTATTGAATGCCTCCTCTTTGATTGGGACCTAACAAGAGTGTACTGGATTTCCTCATGGCAACATTATTAGATAGAGTTTAAGATACTCTAATGATTCAATTAATCAACTTTAAATAAAAATCTAGACCCTCGAGACATTGCTAACTATAGAATAACTAGCTTTGTTTGTCTGAAGAGAACTATAATAAGAAGTAAAAAATAAATTTTGTTAGATTTCCATAATTTAGTGGGATATGGATATGAATGTACTTTGAAAATAATTAGCATGCATCTTTTGGCTGGTCAATATTACGGAGTATTTCAATTGAAATTCCTTTTCTTTTCCCAAAGAGTATATAATCAATATGAATTCCTGGTCTAAATCCATCTACAGCAAGAAAAGAACAGCCTAGCTTCCCCCAACCACACACAAAAAAAACCTTAATTTAGAAGCTTTAGTTATAATCTACCATTGACATGTAAATGTGGGAGATCGGTAGTAATGTTAACCTCGATTTACCACGAACAACAATCCATCCTCTATTCTTTGCTTAGATAGCTTTCCAGCGCTCCCATATCACAAAATTACTCTGCATTTCAAAAGGAGTGGAATCAATAAGAAGAAAATGAAAAAGGATGTTAGGCGCGCAACACAATTTTCTATCAATGAACAGCAGTTATAAAAAAATGCAGAAAAATTGAACCAACCCAAAAAATACACTTACCACCAAGATGCTAAATCAGCTGGAAAAGAAATAAACCCGAGATTAGAGAGTTATCAATTCCGAGTGAAATGCTTGGCTAGCTGCCCAGGCCGATGATTTTATGACAGCAGCTACCTCTATATGATTTAGGTTTAGGGTAAAATTCAGTGATATTTATAGAGTGTAAATTTACCCTAGCTATATTTTGGGCCTGATCACCTGGCCCAGTATTTATTCAAGGCCAAAATACGTTTATCCACCCAAAGTATCCAGGCAGTCCCACTTAGCACCCCAAACCGAATTTTGTTCCACAATAACATTCTAATTTACCTATAGTCCCACTTTGACCCATGACCCCTAAGGACATTAGAAAATTAACGAGAAATGGTCATGTGCATGTGACATGAGGTGTATTTTGGACATTTTCTTTTTAATTTTTAATTTTTAATTTACCTTTATTTTATTTCAAATAATAAAATTATAATTTTTTGTCAAAATAATAAATTGATTTTATAAAAAATAGATTCACAACATAATGAATAAAAATAATATGGGGTAGTAATAATCATAACTAAAAAAATGTAAACAAACCAAAAACAAATTTTTAAAAAAGAATAACAAGAAAAAGAAAGCAAAACAAAAAGAAAAGAAAAACCCAGTTCATCCCCATCTCATCCTTCTTCATCTTCCACAACCCCACCCATCTCCATTCCTCATCTTCCATGACCACCAACCTCCATTCTTCCTTCCTTTGATTAGTGAGCCACCACCACCGTCAACAGTGGCGATCTTGATTTCTTCAAATATGGGACCTCACCTCGCCTCTTCGTCTCTCTCCCTCCACCTGACTTTCCTGCCTCTAGCCCTCGCTGCCATTTTTTTTTCCTCCATGAAATGTACAATATTTTCCAAAAATGTACAATTATATATATTGCTCTATAACACTGATAAAAATTAGTGCATTTCTCATTAGTTAAACTAGTTACTAACCCGTCGATATTGGACGGGGCATGATAAAGGAATTAAATACAAGTTACAATTGAAGAGATGTATTTAAAATGTGTATTAATTTAATGAATATATTATATATTGAATGAGTGGATCATATGTTATATTAAGTAATTTGATTAACACAACCTTGAAGCATGTAAATGAGTTAGTTTGTTTGGATTATATGCAAAAGAATGACTCACATGCATTTGGATCGCCAAACATTTTCTCATCCTTTAAATCTTGTATCAGTTCATCAACTTTTAGTTTTAAATCGCTACACATATCAGACTTATCTTTAGGTGTTAGCTTCCTTTTTTTACGAACCATGTGATTCGTGACTACTTTGGATTATATGTAAATGCGATAAAAAAAGAGATAGATATTTAGTCCATCTTCAAATCGCAAATGAATCTTGTAATTATGAGTCATCCACTCTTCTCTCCAGTGTTAAACTAGTTAGTAACCCGTCGATATTCGACGGGGCATGATAAATGTAATATCCGGCCCCCTTTTTAATTATTTTTTTTAGACTTATTAATTATTATTAGACCAAGATTATTAAAGAGAATATTGGGCTTTGAGTTATGGCTTAAGTTTTTCTTTTAACCCCAATAAGGAGAAGGATGTAAGTCCTTTTTAGTAAAGGAATTGGGAAACCCTAGATTATATATATACTCTCCCTAAAAACCCTAGCCTCATTATTTACCAACAAAGAAAAAGAAAAGAACGGTAAAGAAGAGAGAGAGGGAGTGGCGGCGGTAGAGAGAGAGAGGAAGCCGAGACAGAGAAAGAGCTCGGAGAAGAGAAAGAGAGAAGGCGGAGTCGATCATCGAAGGTAAAATCTAGACTCTTTAAACCTTTTCTTCTCCATCTACGTTGATTCTAACCATTAGAAATAATGGTTTAGAAACCCTAATCTAAGGAGATGAACTAGGGTTTGCATGTTAGGGTTTAAAGTACGTGTGTGTGAATCGTATGTGTGCCGCGTGTGTGTGTGTGCTTCGTGCGTGTGTAGTGTGTGTGTGTCGTGTGTGTGTGCAGTAAGTGTGCCGTGTGTGTGTGTGTGTGTGCGTGTGTGTTGTAGGTGTGTTTAGTGTGTTTTTGTGTGTGCTTGTGATAGTGCGACAATTTCTTCTCAGAATTTGGAAATGTAAATCTTGAGTGTGTTACAGTTAAGTTATTGATGATTAGCATTTCATTGAAAGTATTGTTTGGCTCCGTTCTTGCGGTCATCTCTTCCTAGTACCCGAAGAGATCCCGTATGAATTTACTGAGCATTGTTCACTCACCCCTTCCTTATATTTTTTCCAGGTAAAGAGTAGATGGAATGGATAGGTCACAAGGAAAGGCGGCTCTTGGTTTATTGAAGCATTTAAGACAATTTACTTTACCGTTATTTTAGAGCTAGTGGGTTGTACTAGCCATTACATTAAATGTTTGGTTTTGAATTGTGGTTGATGATTGAGATCCCCTGGTTTTGGGATAGATGTTATTTAATTTAAAGACTATTTTATTATTGAAATGTTTGGGGTGTTACAGTTGGTATCAGAGCTCCGCTTTAGGTTTACATGGAAGACATTAGAAGTTAAGACTATTAGGAGAAATAGTACTTAACCACGATTGGGCTTACCTAGAACTTTGGGAAGTTAGTACTTTTGGGAAGTTACTATTTTAGGAAACCTTCTATAGTCGGAAACCTCCTATTTTAGGAAACTTTCTAGTTATGGAAACTTTCTATTTTAGGAAAGAACCAAAGATAATATTTCCTCGAGGAATATAAGTGAATACTTTGGGAGTGAAACCTAAGTATTGAAGGGTTACACTAGAATGTTATTTCTTTTAAGTTGCTTATGCAAATGATAATTATGGTCATATACCTTTGAGTTGGTACTAATAATGGTTATGTCTTAATTGTAGGAGATGGACGGACCTAGCCGTTCAATTATTTTATCGAGACATAAAGTCTTAAGAAGGAAATTGATTCAGCGATATGCTTTTGGGATCAAAGGTCTGAAGAAGAGAATAGAGGATGAGAAAGCAAGGACGAATAGTGCTTTAGGTAGATTTGTGCATGCTCATGACATATTTAGGAAAGTTCGAAAAGAGCTGAACGAGACGAGAGAAAAATGGAATGATAATGAGGTGTACACTGCTAATGTCAGAGAAGAAGGGTATCATTGGTACTCTTCTCATCCTAATAAGATTGAAAACCACTACTAAACCTTGTTTTTTTTAATTTCTAAGTGGTGTGCTATTTAACATGGGAAACACTTTGCAACCTAACATCCCTCCCCTCTATCTTCAACACCATGCTCATCATAGTTACAAAGTGTTCAGCATTAACACTTTCTCTTACAAGCAAGTGGGTAGTGTAAAGGAACCTGATGAGGATGATGTACCCCCAGAACATGATCCACACAATGAAAACTCTCGAGGACATGTCTCATCTCTTTCAGATAGTGACCTTGAAAGAGAAACCTTAGCATAAATGATGCATAAGTATAAGGGAAAGGGTAGCTGTTGGTCCCAGAGACACAACAAGGGTATGAAAAGACTCTAGAGGGGGGGGGAGGGGGTGGTGAATAGCCTATTTAAAATTTCAACCCTTTTTCAAAATTCAACCTTATGCTTACACTTTGAGTTTTGCGGTAGATGATAAACAACGCGGTCAAGTGTAAAATGCACAGCGGAAGTTTTCGAAAAAACAAGTTAAGAGTTGTTTTTGAATAAGTTAATGCGGTAGGTTCTATGCAGTAGGTTGGAGTGCGGTAAGTTTTAGTGCAGTAGACAGAAGTGAGGTGGGTTGAGAGATTGAAAGTATGTGTCTAAGAAGTTTTGACAAATGATAAGTTAGTCAGATTTTAGCTTAGGAAATGAATTAAACATACAAACACAATTCCCAATTATTTGTATATCTGAAAAGATCAAAGCACTAAACGACAAACAAGAATAATATGGACAATAAGAACAAGATGAACAAAACTTGAAATAAAATGCAGAAATTAAAGAACAGTAAGTAAATGACACAATGATTTGAAAATGTTCGATCTGTTAAAAGATCTACGTCCTTTACCAAGATGGTCGGTCTTGGATTTTGAATGAGGTATTTATTGATTCGCTTGAGTACAGATTACAGAGATGAAGTATTGAATCAACACCTATTTCTATGAAAAATAATCCCAGACTTAGACCAGTGTATCCCTGATGATTCAATCTATATGATTGATCAATCGGGGGTGAGTGTGTGTGTGTAAGAATTAAAATCTCTAAGTAATCTATATGATTAAGAGCCTAATGAATCTTAGTGTTGAGGCTTGAGATTTGATCTTGAAGGTTGCTGGAGATTTGTTGAAGACTTGAAGGTTGTGTGCTTGAAGTTTCGAAGGATTTTGAAAATCTTGAATATGATCTTCAATCACCAAGATTTTTTTTTCATGTTTGTGGCATTTAATAACGTTAGGTCCAAACTTATTGTTTTGGCGAAGATTGTACATTTAACGGGAAAAAGTTAAATGCTCTAAATTTTCAAGAGAGGAAAGTTACAAAAGTTACACAAAGACCCCTTTGAATTTTCTAGATTTTCAATGAAGACTTTCTCATCATAAATGAGTCCTATAATATTCAATATTGAACTCATTGAAAAGAAAATTCTAAGAGGACGTGAATATGGAATCAAATTATGCATTTGAACACCCTTTGAAAAGTTATATTGGAATTACCAAAAGGGCGAAACATCAATAATGAAAGTCAAGGGTTTATATTGAATAATTGCTTTTCATCAGCCATGCCATTCAAGACTTGCACGTTTGGAAGATATTTGGAGCTGGTCTATGCTCCAACTACCAAACAAATGCTTTGAATTATGACCAAAGACCAAAGACCAAAAACTAAGCATTGAAGATTTCTCTTTACCAGCAACGGCCACATCCAACCTTTCCATATAAATTGGATCCAAACCCTCCCATTCTAAGTGTGCAATAAACACCAATTGCACACACTAAGCTTTATACCCATTACCCTTTAACCCTTCACCACTTAACCCCTCACCCTCTTTACCCTCCTAATCAATCAATTCAAACCTTGCAAATATTAAAGGGGGAACACCGGGCTAAAGCATTGCTTCCATCTGACAACTCAAGTGTCAATCCAAGGAAGAACTGTACATTCAAAATTGTGATTTTTTTTTCTTGCTTTGGAAGAACAACCTTAATTGAAGTGTCAATTAAGTAAAGGAGGTTCAAGGAACTTTCCTTGTCGATCTGTGTAATTCTTGAAAAGAAGATTATAGTGGGTTGACCTCACTTGATAGTGGGGTTGGATGTTTGAGAAAAAGGGAAAGCTTGTCAATCTGGTATAATCTATCGGACTTAAATAATGGGTTTTAGAGAAAAAGGGACAATGTAAATCCCACTTTCCCTTATAATTTTACTATTTGGAGATTCCAAACATAGTGGTAGAATTATACGGAAAGCTTGGCATATGAAAAGGGGAGACAAATACCCTTTAAGGAGGTCTAGTAACAATGTTTGACAAATAATGTTTTCACATTATATTAGAAAGACAGATGATCCTGAACTTTTTAGAATAATTACGGGCATAATAATTCAATAAAGATTATGGAAAAGTAACGCAAAAACTCTGTATTCTGTCCAAAACATACATTTTTAAACGAAGCTAGAGATACATCTCAAACTCAGCAATCACTGTAAGACTCACCACTTATAGATACTGTTAGGACCTAACTTTGATCAAAGTCATAGTTAGATGGTTTTGATAAAGGAATATATAAGGAACAGGGTTTATATCAAAAGATGAAAACTGTTAGTCATAACTGTCAGTCATGACTGACAGTTAAGATGATAACTGACCAAATCAACACTCATATTCATCTTGTTACTCAACAGTTATGTAACTCAAAATGGCTGAGAACAATAAGTTAATTACATGTTTACATTATTCAAATCAAATACATGTCTTAACTAATGATCTAAGCCATAGTATAAACTGACAGCTAAGGCTTCAGTTTATCTAACAGCTGTGAGTCTGACAGCTATGATTCTCATTCTTACATTGATTGTACTACTACAAAAACATGAATCATATATCTGTTCTAAGCCATCAAGATATTTAAACAGATCCTCCACCCATATTGAAGATCATCTCTGATAGCTAAGCCTTGTTGTGATCCGACAGCTATGGCTTCTTCATCAGACAGCCATTGTTCTGTCTCATCCTTTGCTATCACAATCTCAACCAAGATGGATCCCGTATCTTCACAGCTATAAAGACCACCATTGAAGACCTTCTGGAAGCCATTCCCTCAATCCAGCTCAATGAAGACCTGCAAGTGGACAAGTGGGGCAAAGACCAGTCAAAGACACATTAATGGTGCTGCAACAGTCATATTCCAACGGCTACATTAATGTGTATAAATAGAAGACTTCATCCTCTGCACAAACAACCCCCTTTTTGACAATCCAAAAACACCCTTTCCCTTTCCCCTTACACTCCTCCTAATTCAAACCTTACACATCAATCCCTACCCGTTAAACATCATACCAAATCCAAACCTCCAGCCCCTGTTTCTACTACAACAACCTCAGTGTGATAACTCACAATTAGCAAATCTTGAGACTGTACTTCAAGTTGAAAAAGCACTTAAGACTGTAATTTAAGTGTATGATTGTAAACACCTAAGACTGTACTTTAGGTGTATAAATATTTTGTAAACACTCAAGACTGTACTTTGAGTGTATTTATGTTGTAAATCTTGAGACTGTACTTCAAGTTATAAAAGCACTTAAGACTGTACTTTAAGTGTATCCCTAGTTGACTGTACTAATTAGGAAGAGGAAGTTCAAGGAACTTACCTATCAATTTGTGTAATTCTTGTTGATTAAGAGTATAATAAATTGATCTCACTTGTCAAAGTTTGACAGTGGGGGTGGATGTAGGAGGAGTGAACTCTGAACCACTTTAAATCTTGTTGTGTTATTTCCTTTTCTGCAATCACACACACACTCTTGCATTATTTCATTGTGTTAATTGTCCTATCATTATTTCAAACCATATATATATATATATATATTCCGCTACACAACTCTTCAAATATCTGACAGCTAAGCCAAACCATAGCTGTCTGATCATTTGCAATTCAAACAAGGGCCTTTCAATTGGCATCAGAGCTTGTCTTCACATTCAAAGTCTAACAACTTGTGAAAGATCCTCTTCAAACCCACCATGCCTCAACCAAGAAGAAATAATGAGAAAGACATCCCACACATTGATGACTGTGGATCTTTTGAGATCTATGCATCAAAAATCAAAACATATCTTGATGCAAACAGTATATGGAACTGGTATGTTCTAAATAATGAAATAACCTACCCAACTCAAATAGATACTAATGGAGGAGGTAGTAAGATGAAGTCCCCAGAAACATGGTCTGAAGCTGAAAAGCAATTGGTCAGTGCAAATTTAAAAGTTAAAAACATTCTTCAAAAGAGTGTAAATGACTCTCTAGAACAAGAAATTGCTAAGGAACCAAATGCCAGATCAGCATGGGCTCTCATTCAAACCAAGTTCACTAAACATACCAGTGTCAGGACTCAAAACTTGTATAACTTGCTTAGACAATTAGACAACTTCAAGTTCTATCCTGGAGAAAAAGTTAGTGCTGCTCAACCAAGATTTGAAAATCTTGTCAGATCCATTGCTGATCATAGAAAAACTTTTGAACAGCAAGATCTATGCCTCAAGATATATTCCAATCTCCCTCAAGAATATGAAAAGGTAGCATTACCTATCAGGGAAGGATCTGAATGGAGCACAATGACCGTTGAGCAATATTTTGGAAAGCTTGAGGCCTATGAACTGGAAGGAATGATTAAAATTCAACCAGTTCCAACCATTTCACAAACCTTAGCATTAACTGCTCAAGAAACTGCTCACAAGCCTATCACTCACCAAGACATTGAGACCATTGTCATTAATGCTCTCCAAAAGATAAACATCTCATCCAAACCTGTGAGTAAACCTGTCCTTCAAGAAGACCTTCCAAGTCTCATATCCATGGCTGTCAGAAATGCCATGAAGTTTCAAAAGAAATCCTTTGACAGAAAATACAATCCTTCCACATCTAATCCTCAACAAGATAATCACAAGAAGATAGTTGATTGCTTCAACTGTGGAAAGCAAGGCCATTACTCTTCAGAATGCCCTGAACCAAGGAAACCTAGGGACAACCAGACAGCCAAGAGAATGACCTACTCAAAAGAAATCATTCATAGCTCCAGGTGAAATTGCTTCAACTGCTCCAAGAACAAAAATGACAAAAACAAAGAACAAGTGATGATTGCTGACTCATCAAAATTCAGTGATGAAGAATTTGAGTCCAGTGATGACTCTGACAATGAAGGAGAGGAAGCCATGCTATGATTTATGGCTGAAGATGAGGAAGAGTCAGATATTGAGGAAGAAATGGAAGCTCTTGCTGCTGCTGAAGAACTAAAAGAGGTACATGATTTTAACTCTTTAAACATTGATGGTTTTAAACAATTAGTTTGTACTCTGTTAATTCAAACCAAAAGACAAAAAACTAGCTTTGCCTCATTGGTCAATGAGAACCTCTCCCAATCCTCAACCATAAATAACCTCACTAAAACCAACTCTGAGCTTGAGAAAGCTTGCCAAGGGCTTAAAGAACAATGCCAAATGCTTGAAAAACTAAACATGGATCTGACAGCTGATACATCCAGTACTCAAGAAAACTGTCTAAGACTCATAAATCTTGAAAAAGAAAATGATGCTCTTAAAAGGAAAATAGATTCATGGAACAAATCAAGCAAGGCATTATCCCTGTTCACCTACCAGCAAAGACATCCTAGTGATAAAACAGGGATTGGTGCCAACAACCCTACACTAAAGATGTACACACCTCCCACTGGTGAAAGGGCCATTGAAAAAATGGTTCTAGAAAGCCTAAGCTCTGGCAGCTATCAAGCTCAAACCTATCCTGTTCAAGCCAAAGGAAAATCAAAAGAAGTCTCAACTGGTCCAAACCATCCAAAGGAAGGACCAAGTAAAATTCAAGGAAGTAAGTATATTTGGGTTCAAAAAGGAGCCAATATACAAAAAGAAATTATGATGCAAAAAGGGGCTAGTCAGTCAAGATCTGTCAGACAGCCAAGGTCTGACAGACTGCCAAGACCTGACAGACAGCCAAGGTCTTCCAACCAACAAAGAACCACAAGGCAACAAAGATTCTACAATAAGCATAGATACTCCAAACAACAAAGACCTCAATGGCAATGCTCAAATGGAAAGGGCCATGCTTATCAAAATGAATCTCCTAGATCATCCTATCCAAATGCCTTCCAGTTTCAGCCCCAATACAATAACCCCAACCATTACTTTAATCCATCCCAAACCAATGTTCTTACCCCCTACATGATGCAAATCATGTCATACTACAATACCCTAAACCAGTTCTTTAAAAGACCAATGAACAGAGCTAGGGTACCAAAGAAAAACTAATCCTTTGGACCCAAAAAGGAATAAAAAGGGTACCATAAATTTTACTTTTTGTTTTGCAGGTACCTAGGAAAGGACTCTGGTATTTAGATAGTGGTTGTAGTAGGCATATGACCTTCAATAAAGACTGGTTGCAACAATATATCCCTAAAAATGGTCCAAATGTAACCTTTGGTGACAATTCCCAAGCTAAGGTCAAAGGATCAGGAAACCTTGTTACTAAAGACATCATTTTCACAAATGTGTCTTATGTAGAAGGTCTCAAACACAATTTGATTAGTATTAGTCAAATCTGTGATAAGGGATATCATGTTGTTTGCACCAAGGATCTATGCACTGTAAAAGACAAAAGCAATAAAGTCATTCTGACTGGTTCAAGAAAAGGAAATCTCTACTGCCTAAACTTAGAGATTGTTGAATCCTCATCTGCTCACTGCCTTCTGTCTTTTAGTCAATCTGATATGTCATGGTTATGGCACAAAAGATTGGCTCATCTAAACCTCAAAACCATATCCAAGCTTGCAAACTCCAACCTAGTTAAAGGCCTTCCAAAGATTCCTTTCAAGAAGGACAAACTTTGCAAAGCATGCCAATGTGGGAAGCAAAAGAGATCTTCTTTCAAGCCCAAGACCAGATTGGACACCTCAAGACCTATTGAACTTCTTCATATGGATCTATTTGGACCCATAAGAACTAGGTCTTTAGGAGGAAAAAGATACTCCCTAGTTGTGGTTGATAACTACACAAGATTCACTTGGATCATTCTTCTTGAATCCAAAAGTGACACTCTTAGCTGTCTGACAAAGCTGTTCAATAAAATTCAAAATCAAAAAGGATCTTCCATAACCAAAATCAGATCTGATCATGGAAAGGAATTTAAAAACACAGGAGTAGAAGAATATTGTGATAGCAAAGGAATTTAACACAATTTCTCAGCCCCAAGAACACCTCAACAAAATGGAGTTGCTGAAAGGAAAAACAGAACTATTTGTGAGGCAGCAAGAACAATGCTGTCAGAGCACAACCTTCCAAAATACTTCTGGGGTGAAGCTGTCACTACTGCTGTGTATGTTCAAAACAAGACTCTAATCAACAAATTCCATAAGAAGACTCCATATGAATTATGGAATGACAAAGTTCCTACCATTTCCTACTTTCACAGTTTTGGAAGTAGATGCTTCATTCAAAATAATGGAAAGAATAATTTGGACAAATTTGACTCCAAAAGTGATGAAGGAATCTTTCTTGGGTACTCTAATACAAGCAAAGCCTATAGAGTATACAACAAAACAAGACTTGTAGTGGAAGAATCAATTCATGTTGACTTTGATGAAAACAATGATCAAAGTGGGACTGAATTGTGTGATTTTGATGAAGGATTAGGAAACTCAGACAATCTTCCTGAAGTTTCTCCTATCACTGACTCAACTGTACTTCATCATGAATTAGATTCATCAAAACTTCCTTACATGGTACCAAGAGATTCATCTGTCAGCTACACTGTGCCTGACAGTCATCCTGTGTCTGACAGCCATCACTCACATCATCAACCAGCCCTCTCAACTAAGCCTTTGTCCATCTTATCCCCAACCAATCAAGATGATGAAGAAGAAAATACCCAACTGCAAAGCCAACCCTTGACTGACAGTCATCCTGTGACTGACAGCCATCCTATACCTGACAGTCATCATCCATCTGACCACAGAACCTTCTCAAATATCAATGAGAAACCCTCTTCCTCAAGTGTTATCACCCATAAAATAGCTCCAAACAATGATATCTTCATTAACCTTCCCATCAACAGATCTCCCATCCCCTCCGACATACCTCTCTATGATGTCCTACTGAGTGCCTTCATCTCTCAACTGGAGCCCAAAAAGATAAATGAAGCTTTACAAGATGCTGATTGGATTGAAGCTATGGAAGAAGAACTGGAGCAATTTGAGAGAAATAAAGTATGGCAGCTAGTTCCTAAACCCAAGAATCAAACTGTCATTGGAACAAGATGGGTTTTCAGGAACAAAATGAATGAAGATGGCACTGTTGTGAGAAACAAAGCAAGACTTGTTGCTCAAGGATACAGGCAAGAGGAAGGAATCGACTATGATGAAACATTTGCACCTGTTGCAAGACTGGAAGCAATAAGGCTGTTTCTTGCATTTGCTTCATACAAAAAGATGAAGGTGTTTCAAATGGATGTCAAAAGTGCCTTTCTCAATGGAGTTCTAAATGAAAAAGTATTTGTGTCTCAACCCCCTGGCTTTGATCATCCAAAGTTTCCAGATCATGTTTATAAACTTGACAAAGCCTTGTATGGACTTAAACAGGCCCCTAGAGCCTGGTATGACACACTGTCAAAATACCTACTTGGTAAAGGATTCACAAAAGGCCATATTGACAATACTTTGATCATCAAGAAATATGGAGAAGATCTTCTACTTATTCAAGTTTATGTAGATGATATCATATTTGGATCATCCAATGAATCTCTATGTTCTGAATTTGGAGAGATCATGAAGAACAAATTTGAAATGAGTATGATTGGTGAATTAACTTTCTTCCTAGGACTTCAAATTAAGCAAATGGAGGAAGGAATTTTTATCAACCAAGCCAAATACACTAGAGATATGATCAAAAAATTTGATATGCAAACTGCATCTCCTGCAAGATCACCTCTATCAACAACAACAAAGCTCCATGCTGATCCTGATGGAAAAAGTGTAAACCAAACACTCTATAGGAGCTACATTGGATCTCTTGTCGCGACCCCGGACCCCGCGGGCCCGAGACCGCGATCTGGACGTCGACTCTAAAACCAAAACTCAAAATACCGAAGTTAAAAATTTCATTTGATACCAAAAAGGGTGATGATCCAAAGTTTTACAAATCAAAGTTTGATAAAAACCAAATACGACTATCATGAACTTCCACAAGTTCATGCCCAACAAAATACAATTATACAATTCTTAAAGACGTCAATGTTTGGTACAATTATCCCCAAAATGGCTACACATTTACATAATGTAAACCAACCTATAACAACCTTCCCCAAAATGGTTACACATTTACATAATGTAAACCAACCTATAACAACCTTCCCCAAAAGAACGGATCCACACTCGACGTCCTTTTTCTCGTGATCAGCGAGACTAATCCTTAGCACCTAGGGGGGGGTTAAGGAAAAACAAAGATAAAAGAGAAGGGGGTGAGATAAATCTCAATAAGTTACTAATGCAACTACATGACATACTATGGTGCAATATACAATAAGCAATAATAAATATCACATAGCACATAGTATTTATCACATAACAGATAGCAGCGGAAATAAACACATAACAAAGGATATAGCCAAGGTTTTCCAAACCGGAACATCCAAATAAAGGATCGCTGCGCAGCTTCAATCATCAACAAATCATCATCTTCGTAATAGCATGAAAGCCGAAGAGAAAACCCCGGTACCGGAACCAATAACATAAAAGTGTCACAAGGGACAAGGACCATGACACAAAGTCATGCCCGCTAGCCAGATACATTCACAAAGGAACGCTGACTTATCCTTTCCAAGGCCAATCTGGAGAAGGGGTAAAGAAGGGGGCAAAACAATGGTCAACATTATAATGGACTTGGCTTTGCCATTATAATCTTTCCCATCGCCCAAACACACACAAAATACCAGCTGGGATTTCACGTAAAGGCTAAGTAATAAAATACTAGCACGATAAACAACAAAGGATTCCAAAGTAGGGAATCATGCCAATTAAATTACCACAAAGGTAAACCAATCCAAACCGCACATCAAAGATGCCCAACATTACCAAAACGGTACTTAAATAAATTTCACATCATATTTATTCACAAAAGAATCAAAACCACACAATAAAGTGTTCCATGGTGTTATCTTAAGTTAATTAGAAGGATTAAACCTAAACTAGTTAAGCCATTTAGTTTAGACAAGCAAAAGGGCAATTTTCCAAGCAGGCGGGCAGGCGGGCGCCTGGCCTGGGGCGGGCGGGCGCTTGTTTGGCCAGTAGGTTTGGGTCTCTGGAAAACAAGGGGCAAGCGGGCGCTCGGGTCAAGGCGGGCGGGCGCCTGGTCTGCGGGCTGGGAGGAAAACAGAGCTGGGTTTCACAAATTTCGAACCAAATTCTCCCAAAACACCAAATACTCAAAATCAACTCCTTCTACAAGTTCTAAAATGTACCAAAACCACTTATAACTAGAATGGGAATCCAAATACTCCATTTATCCACCCAAAACCAAGAATCAAATCCAACATTCATCAATTCACCATTTTTAACCAAAAACTCAAATAAATTCAAAACCCAACCAAACTCCAAATATAACACATCAAGCATTATATAAACATGATATGAACATTTTAGCATAAAAATGGGGGAAAAGTAACTTACTTGCAAATTCTCAAAGTTGATGGATTTCGATTCTTTTTGGCTTCCTACGATCCTATCGACGATCTAAACATGGTTCATGTTTTAAGAAATGAGAGAAGATGATGGGAAGATAGAGAAAATGAAGAGAGAAGATAAAGAAGAGAAACTTACCCCAAATGCTAGAGAGAGAGAGAGAGTTGTCTGGGAAGGAGAAGGATGAGTGAGGGAGGAGGTGAGGGAGGAGTAGGGAGGGAGTAGGAAAATTATTTTAAAAACTTACACTTAGGCCCCCCCTCTCACACTACACACACACACTACTCCATACTAGCAATTAAGACCCAACACTTCTACACTAGCCCAAATAACTCAAGTAAAATGCTAGGCATAATCATTATGAAACATAAAATGCACACATAATTATTTAAATAAATAATAATTTAAATAAATAAATAAGAAATTAATTAAATAAAAATCATTTAATTACTAATAAAATAGAGCCTATATTTCGGGTCGTGACATCTCTTCTATATGTCACTGCATCCAGACCAGACATTATGTTTAGTGTATGCCTCTGTGCAAGATTTCAGGCTGATCCAAAAGAATCCCATCTCTCAGCTGTCAAAAGGATCCTGAGGTATCTCAAAGGAACCCCTGACTATGGTCTATGGTATCCCTCTAGCTCACCTTTCTCTCTTATAGGATTCACTGATTCTGATTATGCTGGTTGCAATCTTGACAGAAAGTCAACTAGTGGGGGATGTCAATTCATTGGGTCAAGAATTATTTCATGGTCAAGTAAAAAGCAAGCTTCAGTTGCTACTTCAACAGCTGAGGCTGAATACATTGCTGCAGGGCTCTGCTGTTCTCAAATGCTATATCTCAAAAGTCAATTACAAGACTTTGGGATAAATTTGACAAATGTACCAATTTTCTGTGACAATTCTAGCACAATTGCCATGACAGAAAATCCTGTTCAGCACTCCAAAACCAAACATATTGAAGTAAGACATCACTTCATAAGAGACCATGTTGAAAAGGGAAACATTAATCTTTCGAAAGTCTGCACTGAAGATAATGTTGCTGATATTCTCACCAAAGCCATGGATGAGAAAAGATTTGAGCTTTTAAGAGCTATGCTTGGAATGATAAACTTGCCAAAATAAAAGGTTTTTCATTAATTAATAAAAGAGCATACAAAAAGAAGCAATGTTGTCCCAGTAAAGCCTGACAGCTATTCTCCTAAAATAAACCTGATGGCTGACTACTGACAGCTATCTATTCCAAACACCAGAAAAACCAAAAACAAACATAAAACAACCTTAAAAATACCACACAAGCCTTCACTCCATACCAAAAACTAACCAAAACTCACACAAACCTTCAAATCCAGCTCTCTCTCAAATCTTCACTCCTCAGCTATCAGACATCTCCTGGAAATGTTACTGTCTCTCCAGATCCTCCACCTGCACTCATTCCATCACATCTTGCCTCCTGAGTTGATTGCAAGGTCTGATGATACCTTTGCAACCACACTGGATGCCTCTCTAGAAAGGGATCAATTGATGTGACAGAGTACTGAAGAGAAGGACTAGCTCTTCTTGGCCACCACTCTTCCACTGCATCATAAGGCTGAAGCAAACCTTCAAGTGGTGTCACAAAGCTGAAATCTCCAGAAGAACCATTTCCAGCAATTGCAAATGGTTGGCTAGGTCTGGACTCATCTCTTTCCTCAGCTGGAACTCTGACAGGGCTAAAACAACCTATGAACTGGTTGAAAAGATGAGATATGGTTGAAGAAGGAGATACATGCATCCCAGCAAAGTTATCACCTCTACCCTCCAACAAACCAACTCCAGGAGAAAGTGAATCCCTGGTCACTGCTGCGTACTTCTTCTCAGACTCAACTTTTTGCTTGATAGCTAAGCCCCTGTCAATAGCTGTCTGAACCCTGTCCTGCCTAATCAATTCTCCCAGTGTATAAACCCTCTCTACCTTATCTTTTGTCTTGCTAGACTCACCCTGTTCAACCCTAATGTTTTTTCCAAAAAGCCTTATCCCCTCTCCATCTCCACTATCAATCCCCTCTCTGACAGCTATCCCTCTTGAACCATCATCCTGATCTACTCTCACTCTTTTATTCTTACCCTTGTCATCACCATGAGATCTCTCAAAAACCAGTTGCTTAGCTGTCTGAGCCATTTTTATGGGATTAAACTTTGATGCAAATTTACCCATGTATGTTTGTGATTTGAACTGAATGAATTTCATCAAAGTTTTTCATTGTTTTATAGGCAAAATTATCCATAGTTATCCTAGATAGCCATCATAGCTATCTGTAGTCTAAGTTGTCAAAATCTCTTAAATTATATCTGACAGCTATGGTGATCTGATGGATTTCTAACTTGTGGATAAGAATTTGTGTTAATAGCTCACAAAGTTCATTAACTCAGATGTCTATTCCCCTGCAAAAGCCTTGAAAAAAGAGAATGTTTTTCCCTTGTTTCTTGGAAGTTAATGGTTGTAACGTGGGGAAGGAAAAAGTAACTGTTCAATGAACAGTTACTAAACTTTTGAACCCCCAATGCGCATTAATTTCATTTAAACCCACTCTCCCCTCATTCCCTCCCACTCTCTCTTTTTCAAAACCAAAACCCCTGTCGCATTACCGCTCTTTTCATAATCCATTTCCGTTCTTCATCCTTTCAACCAACAGATTCCTTCAAAACCCTAATCCTTTCAATCATCAATGGCAGAATCAAAAGCTATTTACCCAGATGCTCACAGCTATTTCATAAAACCTAATTTCTATGATTCTGATGTTGGGGCCCTCATAAAAGAGTTACTTGAGGCGAATGAGCTGCTTGATTTCATGGGAGCAAGACCCCCAATCTATGAAGAGCTATGCAGAGAGATTTACCTTGTGGGAAAAAGAAACAAGGAGGACAACTCAATCACAGCCACCATTGACAACACAGAGATAATCATCACTCAGGATTTGGTTCACGAAGTCTATGGAATCCCCAACAAACAAGAAGCAGAGAAGAACATTTGGAATAGAAATTCAGAAAGATTGAAGCCAGTTTATGAAAAGTTCTTTGGTGTTGAAGTCCATGAGTTTAAGGATGTACAGGACAAAGCTGTTACCAAAGACAAGTCTGACATCTTCAAATCAACCCTCATGGATGTGGTCAACAAAGCCATTGATGGGAAGCAATCTTCATTTGACCAAATGGGAGCAAATGAATGGAAGCAGATGCTGAGCTTGATGACAACAGATACAAACTGGTGCACTGTTCTCCTTCACAACTTCCAACTTGTCTCCTCAATATCCTCTCTCAAGTTCAAAAAGCAAACTGGAAAGATGAACAACTTCAGATTTATGAGTGGAATCCTTGAGGTTTTGATCCCAAGACTTAAACCTTCTCTTAACAAGAAATGGCTGAAAACAGTGAAGCTGTCTGAGACAAGATGCTTCAATGATAGAACAGTTGTCTTGAAGCAAAAGAAAGGAGGTGTAGTGAAAGGTGCTAATGATGGAAGCACTAGAGATTTCAATGATGCCTTAGAAAAGGAAAGAGAGGAATACAAAAGAAAGATAGCACACTGGAAGGACTTGGTAGCATTGGGTACAAGTGGAAAAGAAGAAGTTTACAAGAGAAGAAAGAAGATTGCAAAAACACAAATCAAGAAAACTGGAGTTTTTAAGAAGAATGTTGTGTCTCCTGCCAAAACTGGTGAGAAAGGAAAAGAAAAGGCTGATCATGTAGCTGACAGTGAGAAGACTGTATCTGACAGCCATGGAAAAGATGATGAAGAAATGGATGCTGCTGACAGTCATAAGCATGAAACCACAGGTCAAGCTGATGTTGGTGATGCTGATATAGATCCCCAAGAAATCCAAGCAGCTATTGACTTGTCCAAAATAAAGCAGAAAGGCAAGCAACCTCTGACAGCCATCCCCACTAGGAAAGCTGTCACAAGATCACAGGTAACATCTTCCTCTCCTCTTCCTTCTACTGTCTTGCCTCAAAAAACAAAACCAGAAAAGACAGAACCAATACCCAAGAAAACCAAACAAGATACCCCTCCCCCTTCTCCAAAATCAACAACTGTCAGTCCTTCTATTGAAAAATCATTATCAACCTCCAAGGACCAATCTAGCTCTGACCATCATTCTGCTGTAGAATCAATCCTAAATCTCAATGAACCATTAGGAGAGCAAACCTTAAGGGGGAATAGTGATGAGAATATTCCATCTGCCCAACCTCAGCTGTCAGCCAAAATTCTAAGTGCTATTGAAGCTATTAGATTGGATGGACATCCTAATACTGAAAAAGCTGTTCTCATTCATCTTAATCATGTGTTGAACGAAGGTGAGATAAGGATAGCCATAGAAGAACTTAGGATTAGGCTAATGAAAGAGAGAAGTGGTCCAGGAGAATCATCCAGTCATCCAAGTCAGACAGCTATGGAAACTGATACTCATTCCATCCCTTCCATACCTGATAAAGAGGCTGAGAATGAGCCTGCTCCAAATGTTCAAAGTGATAGGGGGAATGTTAGTCAAATACATGAAGTGATTCAAAGACTAAACAAAGAAGGACATGAGATTGATCCCAAAAGAGTTTCAAGGGGAGAATTGTTCTTGAAAGCATGTAAAGGGCTTACTTATGATGGAACCCCAGAAAATGAAAAAGCTCTTATTCTTGAGCTTGAAAAGAGAATAGCCAAATCTTATGTCAGTGGAGCCTTGAACTACCTCAAAGCCCATTTCATAGCTGAACTTCATATGAACTATCCTGATCCATCACCTCACTCTCTCTCCAAACCTTTAACCAATCTCTCTGCTCCTTCCAAACCCATCCCTTCAATCCCTGGAAATGAACCCTTTCAAGAACCCTCTCATAGCCCAAACCTGGCTGGACATGGCCAAGATATCTCTGACAGTGAACCCATCCATGACAGTCCTCTTAGCCCTGACAGTCATGACATTTCTCCATCTCATTCAAACCCTCCAATTCTCAATCAATTCTTTCTTCCTAAAAGAGAACCCTGGATGCTAAAATGTGGCATTGATTTTTCTTACTCATCCATCAAAAAGGCAAATGATAAGTTAGAAGATGTTGTTCACATCCCAGAAATTGCTAATCCCTTCACTTATCATAAATTCTGGGAATTGTCCAGAAATGGACTGATTTTAGTGGCAAGAAACCTTGCAGGACTGGTTTTCTTTGCCTATGAAGAATGGAAAAAGTCCAGAACAGCCTCCACCTCCAATTTTGTCCATCAAATCCCATCTCTCCCTAAATTCATCACTCCAAATACACTTGTTGATTGGGAAAGACTCTTTAGCCAACTCCTCTCTCCATCACTATATTCCTGCCTCTATATGCCTCTAGGACTAGTCTACTCCTTGTGCATTGATCTTGCCAAGAAATTCTATTATTCTCTGTTTGAGAGAAAGTCTGCACTTATGCTTTTCATAAGCAAAGGAGGAGTTAATATCTTTCATCCAGTCCTTCACCCAGGAATTGAGCCACTTCTTTCAAATCCAATCTCTGTTGATCCCTTACTTTTTAACTCTCCCAATGTCAATTCCATCTCCATGAGAAAGAAATCAATCCCAGAGATCAAACAGTTCAGGGAATCCTTAGCTGTCAGCCACAACAGAGTCAATGATATTATTGATGTCTCTTCAGACTCTGACAGCTCTAGAAATAATGATGATGATAATGCTACAAGCCCAAATGCAGACTCACCAATCAATATTCCATCTCCTACCACCAAAAGCCCTCCTCAGCAATCCTCTCATACTTCCCCTGAACCTCAAGCACCAACTCAACACCAACCTGGCCCATCCTCTATGCCCAAGCAAGAGAAGACAGCAAGAAGAAAGCAAAAGCACTTGTGGGGTCCAATGAGAATCAGAAATGACCAAATGCCACTGAGGAAGGATCAGCTCAGAGCAAGGGAAGATGACTCCTTCAAGTATGATGACAGGATGACTTGGGAATGGAACAATGAATTCTATTACAGAGGGGTTGAACCAGATATGAGAAGAATGCTGGAAGAAGAAAGAGATGACCTTCTGTCTGCAAGACAAGAGCGTGAAGAATTCTATGATCAACTTCATGATACATGACCCTTTATGGTGTATTGAAATGATTGTTGTATTTTGGTGTTTGAAACAATTTTTTTGGTATTGATGGATATAATACCTAAACATCTCTTCTTTGAGTTACATTCAAGTATTTCTATTTCATTCAAAAGTACTTGTGAATGTTGAGAATTCCTGAATTATCTAATTTTATACCTTTCTTATCATTAACTGTGAAGACAAGTTCTAAATATATCTTCCTTTACCAAAAAGGGGGAAATTGTTAGGACCTAACTTTGATCAAAGTCATAGTTAGATGGTTTTGATAAAGGAATATATAAGGAACAGGGTTTATATCAAAAGATGAAAACTGTTAGTCATAACTGTCAGTCATGACTGACAGACTGACAGTTAAGATGATAACTGACCAAATCAACACTCATATTCATCTTGTTACTCAACAGTTATGTAACTCAAAATGGCTGAGAACAATAAGTTAATTACATGTTTACATTATTCAAATCAAATACATGTCTTAACTAATGATCTAAGCCATAGTATAAACTGACAGCTAAGGCTTCAGTTTATCTAACAGCTGTGAGTCTGACAGCTATGATTCTCATTCTTACATTGATTGTACTACTACAAAAACATGAATCATATATCTGTTCTAAGCCATCAAGATCTTTAAACAGATCCTCCACCCATATTGAAGATCATCTCTGGTAGCTAAGCCTTGTTGTGATCCGACAGCTATGGCTTCTTCATCAGTCAGCCATTGTTCTGTCTCATCCTTTGCTATCACAATCTCAACCAAGATGGATCCCGTATCTTCACAGCTATCAAGACCACCATTGAAGACCTTCTGGAAGCCATTCCCTCAATCCAGCTCAATGAAGACCTGCAAGTGGACAAGTGGGGCAAAGACCAGTCAAAGACACATTAATGGTGCTGCAACAGTCATATTCCAACGGCTACATTAATGTGTATAAATAGAAGACTTCATCCTCTGCACAAACAACCCCCTTTTTGACAATCCAAAAACACCCTTTCCCTTTCCCCTTACACTCCTCCTAATTCAAACCTGACACATCAATCCCTACCCGTCAAACATCATACCAAATCCAAACCTTCAGCCCCTGTTTCTACTACAACAACCTCAGTGTGATAACTCACAATTAGCAAATCTTGAGACTGTACTTCAAGTTGAAAAAGCACTTAAGACTGTAATTTAAGTGTATGATTGTAAACACCTAAGACTGTACTTTAGGTGTATAAATATTTTGTAAACACTCAAGACTGTACTTTGAGTGTATTTATGTTGTAAATCTTGAGACTGTACTTCAAGTTGTAAAAGCACTTAAGACTGTACTTTAAGTGTATCCCTAGTTGACTGTACTAATTAGGAAGAGGAAGTTCAAGGAACTTACCTATCAATTTGTGTAATTCTTGTTGATTAAGAGTATAATAAATTGATCTCACTTGTCAAAGTTTGACAGTGGGGGTGGATGTAGGAGGAGTGAACTCTGAACCACTTTAAATCTTGTTGTGTTATTTCCTTTTCTGCAATCACACACACACTCTTGCATTATTTCATTGTGTTAATTGTCCTATCATTATTTCAAACCATATATATATATATATATATTCCGCTGCACAACTCTTCAAATATCTGACAGCTAAGCCAAACCATAGCTGTCTGATCATTTGCAATTCAAACAAGGGCCTTTCAGATACATACATACATACATACATATATATGTAAAATATTCCAGCTAGAGATACATTTCAAATGCAGAGGTTGAGGAACTTGGGTAGGGTTTACAATCCTGTTGCTCCATATTCTTAGTTTCCACTGATGAGAAACAGGCCCTTGTTGTAACCAGCTCTCCTTCTTTTCTCTGAAGACACCCCAGAAAAAGTACAACATATTCCTACCTGAAATAAAGAAAAAATATCAAAATTGTAACTATCGATTAAACATGTAGTTGAATTTAAGAAGATGAAGGACAGATCATACCAGATTCTGGACCAGAGGGAAATGCTCTTGTTTGAAGGCAGATGGGAATCATTTCGGGCAATTTGCTATTTGATGAATTGTAAATATAGAACAATGTCAAAGCCACCGTTAGCTTCTTTACCTTTTCCAGGCCGGACAAACCACCTTTAGCTTCTCCAAATACATTCTGGATATCAAGCAGCATCTCATAGATTGATAAGAGTCCGCCAGCTGCTTAATATCACACTGAAAATTATATCCTACTGGATGCACCAAAACAAGTACGAGTTTTAGTTCGTGAAAGCAAAAAATAAACTGAATAACTAATAAAAAAGGAATACTACTCTAGTGAAAACGGGTATTTTTCCCTTTCGGACACTAGAAAATGGTATTAACTGTAAAAGAATGGGATATACTACGTAAAATTTCAAGTACTGTAAGAGTAGAACAATGTCAAAAATGAACAAGAAATTGACAGCACAAGTTAATAAAATCATGAACTGTAAACTAACAGTAGATCAATGGCTTTGAAGAGTAATTCCTTTTACATTTTTTTAGATTTGTTTCAGTTATAACAAACAAAATAAGGTAGGAGATTAATTAGTAGTGATTCTAACCTCTTAATATTCGATATACCAAGAACAACGATCCACCCTCTTCTGTTTACTTTCATAGATTTCCAACTCTGATATCACCAAATTACTACACATGAGAAATTCAGGAAAGGAAAAAATGTTAGGGAAAGACAATTCTCTAATCCAAATGCATCAATAAACAACAGTTTTAAACAAATGCAGAAGAAGTAAATTAACCGGAAAATTATACTTACAAACTAGCAAGATGCTATAACTGCTACGAAAAGAAATAAATCAGACATTTTTAAGTTGAGAAATCAGAGATTTGAGTATAATGAATTAGGAATGAAATGCTTGGCTGCGCCGCCAATGATTATTGTGTCAGGGACCGATTGTTTTGTTGTGTATCTGAATTAGGTTTAGGAGTAGGGTTAGTTGTATTTATAGAGACTATTAACACCCAAGCTGTGGTTTGGGCTCTTCATCTGGCCCAATGTTTCATTAAGGGCTAAAAAATCATGGATTATTTTTTGTCCAATAAAAAAAGACAAATTCAGTCCATCCCTCATTTTTTAAATCCCTCATCTTCAGAAAATAAATAAATCAAAATATAGTTTTTTAAAAGAATACTCCCTCCGTCTCATCTCACTTGAGACCTAAGAGGTGGGCACAATAACTAAAGAAAAGTAGTAAAATAAGAAAAAATTGTGGTAGAAGATGAAGAGAGAAAATAAGTAGGGTAAATAGTAGTATTGGTTGAATAAATTGAGTGGTGTAAAATAAAGAGAGAGAATGAGTGGTGGGGTAGATTCAATATAAACTTATTAAAAGTTTGCTATTTTAGGGAGATCTTAAGTGGCTCGGATGGAACAAAATGAAAATAGTCTCAAGTGAGCTGGGACGGTAGGAGTATATTCCTAAATAGCAACCTAAAAAAATATGTAACAACAATGAAAGAAGGCTCACAACACAACTTATATATTATTAAACTGAATAATCAACTCTCTGTTACAAAGATATGTATAAAGAATTTATAGATTACTTGGAACATCCCTCCAAGTTTAGGAATATCAAAAATACTTAATGGATAAACATAACAATTAATGTTATATGGATAAGATAGATTACATATCTAAAAATTCATGAAATTCTAGAAGTAACACAAAATTTGGATAAACATGACTTTAAGACTACACTGTGGTCAAATTTCCATAATTCACTCTAAAAACACTTTAAATGTCAATCCAAAAAGTTCTTGAGAAACTACTCTCAATGATCTTTCTTATGATAGTTTGTTTTTAATATTTGGCATAACAATGAAAGAGATACATTCTGATGAAGTTGACTAATTTTTTTGAGAGTATCAAATACCAACGATTTCCCGAGCCATTATCCCCCACTTGAAAAATATTTGTCCTCTAATTTTGGTCAACGCCTCTCTAGAATTTGTAGTATATCTTTCAAGAGCAATGCTAGCTCTTGATCAACTTTCTTTTTGTGTACTTGGTGAACTTTAAACCTTATAGCTTTTGTTGTAGTATCCATCCAATCACACAAATAATTAGTGAGAAAATTATCAATACTGACTTTCTTGATGTACCAAGAGGATGAAATACTTGAAAAGTCGACATCAAACGGATCATCCTAACGACAGAAACTTTTAAGATTTTGGAAATCATCCTTTGACCAACTCAATGTAAATGAACTAAAAACATCTTAATATTTCTTAAGTAAAGGAAAAAATTGTTTTTCAAATTTAATAATCATCCATGCATTTATCAAAACATGGTAGAAAATCATTTTTGAAAAATGAAAATTCTATTAGATCTTGAGGATATTCGTCAAAAATTGGAGGTAAAGACGAATCAATAACGGGTTGAAGAGTAACTGATCGGTAAACGACCAAACAAAGTCAACCACGGTGAACATAAAAGGAACAATTTTGTTGTTATGACAAAATGGGAAAATAATTGAAGTTCACGATGGAGAAGAAGATTAAAATATAATTAAAAGGATAATGAGATACCTCAACCAAAAATTCTTGGTTTTAATTAGCTCTGATACCAATTTGACACCGAAAAATGCAGCGAAAAAGAAAATAAGGAAAAGGGTGCTCACCACTCTAAAGAATTCACCTTAGAGATACCATGCATAAATACTCACCACTTATCGGAATCCACCGAAGAGGTATAGAGTAAGATGTTTTCAACGCTCAATGGATTCCACCAATAGGTAACAACTATGAAAGAAGGCAAAAAGCACAACATATATTTTATTAAACTCAATAATCAACTCTCCATTCCAAAGATATGTGTAGTGTATTTATATATTGTTTGGAACATACTTCCAAGCTTAGGAATACCCAAAAGTATTTATAAGATAAACCTAACAATTAATGACAAATGGATAAGATATAGATTGAATATCTAAGGATTCATGAAACTCTAGAAGTAACACAAAATTCGGATGAACATGATTTTCAAACTACAATGTTGTCCAGCAGCCATAACTCTCTCTAAACCATTCCAAAAGCCGATCCCAAAAGTTCTAAAAAAACTACACTCAATGATCTTTCTAAAACGGTGTAGGAGGTACATTATATTGATGTTGAATAATTTTATTGGTTCCCTCGTCAGTTGATATAGCAACTATGTATTAAAAAAAAATGAAAACGGTATTCGTACGTAGTGCCGTGTTTACCTTAAAACCGCTTGAAAAGAAAATCTTTGTTTTAACCTAAAGTTTATATGTTTCCTTTTTAAGCACTTTCAAAATAATTCTTGAGTATTAATATTCAAGTAATTAAGCCGGAACATGTATAATAAAGAGTAATTCCGCCCCCACAACCTATCATGCTTTCCCCATGTTTGGTGATCTTTATTTGGGATCTTTATATATAGCTATTTCATTTAGGATCAATGAAATTTAGGATCACTAAACAGTGGACAAGCTTGAACATTCACTTTGCATTCAGTTTGAATTTAAGTTATGTTTTTTAGTTTATACACACACACACACACATATATATATATATTAGAGAGAGAGAGAGAGCTTCTCCCAATGAGAACCGTGAGAACCAAGCATAACCATTGGATTAGATACAAAAATCAATGGTCCTGATTATAGATAGAGTAGATACACTTGGATACAATAGCTAAATTTTGAATATTGCACTTGGATACAGTAGCTAATGTATCCAAGTGTATCCGCTGTAACTATAATATGGACCCTTGATTTTGTGTCTAACCGAGTTGTTACGCTTAGTTCTCACGGTTCTCATTTTGTTTTGGTTATCATTTGACCACATTACTATATTTATACATATGTGTGTGTATGTGTGTGTGTATGTACATGTGTATATATACATATATAAGATTATATATGGCAAATATAAATTTACCTTATATAGCAAATATAAATTTACCCCCTAAACAATCATATATATATACATGTATATATATATATACATGTATATATATATATATATATATATATATATATATATACAAACATATACATTTCTATATATACATATATCTATGTAATATATATATGTATATGTAAAAATGTTATATGTATATATATATATACATGTATATGTGTATATATATATATACATGTATATGTGTGTATATATATATATATATACAAGTATTACTTAGTTTTTGGTCTTGACATAATCTGAGACCCGTAAGGTTTACAACAAGTAATTAAATCTTCATAAGTAAGCTCATCACAAGAAATTTGTCCATATTTTTGTTCTATTGTGTCTTTTACTTTTTCTGAACATAATCCTGGTAAGCCAATAATAAATTTTTCTTTCCAATGGTAATTATTTGGGTCAGCGAGATTAAAAACTCTTTTTACGAAATTTTCTTTATACCATTTAAATTGTTCTAATTTTCTACAGTTTAGGTTTTGTAATATTTCAGAATTTCTTTCGGTTACATGTATATATATACATGTGTATATATATATATATTATATATAATATTATATACACATGTACATGTGTGTATATATATTTATATATATATATATATATATATATATATATATATATATATATATATATATGTACACATGTACATGTGTGTGTATATATATATATATATATATATATATGTGTGTGTGTGTGTGTCCCAAAGACTCTACTCAACGGCAAGCAAAGACGTGATCAGAGTGGAAGATCAAGCCCGAGATTTTAGCGTAGTTTGTTAGGATAGAATTAGCTTTATCTTTTTCCTTTTGTACTGACTATAGAAACTGGGCTATAAGGCTGGAAGGAGATACGTGAGCTCTCATTGTAATCCGCCATAGCAACACTACTTGTAACACAAAAAACTCATTAATACAATCGTTTTGGGGTGGTAGGTGCTCAGAAACACCTCCCGAGGTTTTGTGCCGACGAGATAGTTTTCTCAAGGGTTTTACTCGTATACATTAATGTGCCTTTATCATTCTTCATCTCAATTTATCAATTATATTCCATTGTGCCCTCCTAATCCTAAATCCAAAGTCTAAACACTTTTTCTAGTTAATTTGACTCCCATTGTTTTTTCACCAAAATAATTTGGCGCCCACTGAGGGGCCTTTGGTTTTTTAATTGTTTGAATATCCTTCAAATCACTATGTATACTCAACCCATGACTTCTGGCATCAGCAAGGCTCCTAGCTCAACTGGTGGCTTGAACTTATCGATTGGGGGCAACAGTCCAAACAAGACGACAGGCAGCAACACTAGAATTTTACCGCCGCCACCAACCTATTAGAACTGGCAGGAAGCAGTCACTCTAGCTTCTGACCCCAAGCTCAAGAATATTCTCATCCAGATGAGGAGTCAGTTAGACAAATAGCAAAGAAAAACATCCTTAATATTCGAGACCCTAGAGAATATGCAAAAAGAACAAAAGGCTTTGAGTATGGACTCTCAGGGTTCTCGATTTTGGCACTGGGAGCAGTCCTTCTGTGTTCAATGAGCGGATCCCAATGGCTACTGTAACTGATGGGGGAATCCCATCATCTTCGATGGTGACAACTACTCCAAAGATGTCATCGTCTTTCGATCTTGGTTTCTTCTAGTTCTCTCCACTTGGCAACACCTCTGTCCCACCTTCCACTCATACATTTCAGGGACATTTGCAGGGCCAACCTACACCAATAATACCATGGTAACATCTACAGCAGATGTTGCAAACCTTTCGGTAACATTAATTCAAGTTTGATATTTGATAATACTACTCGTACTACTAACCCTTTTGCCTTTTTGCAGGTAACCTCATAGCAAATCAACTTCAAGAGTGAGGAATATGGTCATGAATGTGC